>NLAC01001575.1:0-116192 GCA_002374635.1 Metschnikowia sp. 04-218.3
TACTACTGCTATAGTACAAGAATATACTACTGCTATAGTACAAGACTATACTACTGCTATAGTACAAGATTATACTACTACTATACTATTACTATTGATATCGGGTATTACCAGGCAGCCAGTTAAGTACTATGTACTGGGCCAGTTTGCAGTCTATAAACTCCATTTTCCAATGCCATGATACCCCTACACTATAACCTATTGAAACCATTTGCATGGCCTCAACCTACCGATGCCAGGACAGATATTCTATTGACTATTTATACTTACTGAGTATATACTTTCCATAGTTAAAAATGGATTAACTATTTGATTGAATCAAGTTTAAAGTTTGGAGAAGTTGACGTTTCTAAAAGCTGTTTTCATTGAACTACCTTATATTAATGCTGGAGCTTGGTTAAAATAACCAATACATCACATGCAATCCAATGGTGTGGTCATTTCTATTGTGATACTGAAACTTCTATCTTCAGATTTGGTATCTGATGAACCTGGAGAATTTAATGTGGGGGTATCCATAGTGTATTACTTTAGAGTCCAGAAAGTGTCCATCCTCAATGACATTCTTAATACTCTACATTCCTTCATTTTTTTCCTTGATATTCTTGATTATATCCTTGAAATACTAAATTGGTTTGGCTACTCGATCACCACAACCAAGTCTCCTGCATCCACCATGTCTCCGTTCTTGTGCAAGATCTTGACCACAGTTCCTGCTTTTGGAGAAGCAACCACCATCTCGGTTTTCATGGCCTCCACAACCACCAATCCTTGTCCTTCAGCCACCGACGAGCCCACCTCAACCAATGGCTTCCAGAACCGGCCCGAAAACTCCGAATACACCATTTCGGCCGACTCGCTGAACTTATCGTCAGGTGACAACGAGGGGCCCGCTTTGCCGGCCTCCAACTCGGCATTGGACACCTGGATCAAGCGGTTGAACTCGTCAAGTTTCTCTCCACCTTGGTTCTCCACAAACTCCTCAATCAGAGAACTGTTGGCCTGCACCCACCGCAAGTACTGCTCATGGTCAAACACACTGTCGACGATTTCCACGTCGAAATGGCCTGCGTTCATCTGGTCGGTGAACCGGTCCACCTCCTCCTCGGAAACGGGGTAGAACTCAACCTGGTCAAAGGGGTTCAACAACCACGGCTTGGCCCCAGCTGCCCCCTTGGAATGGCTAGCGAGTGCCAACTTGTCCCAAATAGGCACCGTGCGGCCCACCAACTGATATCCTCCAGGAGACTCCATGGTATAAATACACATGTAGTTGCCTCCAATTCCAACCGTACCGTTTGGTGTGAAGGTCCGCGAGGGGTTGTATTTGGTACCCAAAAGACGGTGTCTAGGGTCCAAAGGCACTGCACATGGAGCACCCAAGAACACATCACCAAGACCCAACACCATGAAGCGTGCTGTGTACATCATATCCTTGACCACGCTTCTCTCAACACCATTGATGGACGCAATAAAGTCCACGTTGTTGGGTAACCATGGTGCCTCGCTCCGGATCGTCTCCTGGTACCGTTTGACTGCATCCAAAGTCTTCTTGTCCTCGAAAGCCATGGGCAACTTGATGATGCGGGAGGGCACCTTCCACTTGTTGACAAAGGGGATTTCCTTTTCAATGGCCAACATCTTCTTCAACAACTGCTGTTGCGTGACAGTCTGGTCATACTCCACCAATACAGACCTCACACCCCGTGACATCTCCACCACTCCTTCCACTTGCAACTCGCCCACCATTTGGATCAACTTGTGGATACGGTAATTCAAGTTGAAGTCCATGCTGTTTTCTCCGTATTCCACCAAGATGTACCGGTCTCCTGCTTGACGGTAAACTGTTTTTGGAGAAGCACTTGTTTGGGGAATCAGAGCCAAAACTGGGTTCTCTGCTTCAGCCATTGCATATTCCTGCATGTCCTCAATAAACTTGGTTGTTCCAACGGTGCTCATCTCCAAGATGTTCTTATCCTGGGTAAGCTTCAATTGCTTGGCGGTTTCGTATGAAATCGGCACAAACTGAACCAGGTCTCCCGGCTTGACCTGACCGATCTTCCACATCTCGGCCTCGGCCACAACTGCCTGACACACAAAGCCTCCCAAGGAAGGACCGTCACATGTCAAAATCACCGGCTCGTCACCCGTGAAATTGATAGCTCCAAGTGAGTAGACGTAATCATGGGCATTGGATGGGTGCAAGCCTCCTTCACCTCCATCTTTTCTGGCCCATTTGGGTTTGGGGCCAATCAAACGCACTCCGAACCGGTTGGAATTATAGTGGATCTTCCAGGTGGATGAGAAGAATTCCCTGACCGACTCCTCGGTGAAGAAGTCCGGCGATCCATGTGGACCACATGTGACTCCCACCTTCCATGCAGTGGATGCGTTGAAGTTATAGCTTGGAATCAAGCCTTTGGGCACTGGAATGGGCTCGGAAATGGGGCCTGGTAATGTGCAACTGGGCAATTCAGGTTGTCCCAAGAATAGCACATCTCCAAGCTTCAAAACACGTCCATTATAACCTCCCAAATTTCCAAGAGCAAATGTGGATCTTGATCCCAAGTACTCGCAAACATCAATTCCACCCCGGATGGCCAAGTAAGCTCTGCATCCAGTCTTCAACTTTCCAATGGCCAATTTATTCCCCTTTTGGATGGCCAATGGTTTCCATTGCTCCACAGCTTGTCCATTAATATCCACATCCACATCTCCTCCACAAACGGCAACTATGGCATCGTGATGGAACAAAAGAGCAGGACCACTAAGAGTCATCTCTAATCCTGGAGCATTGGCATCATTTCCAACAGCTTTATTGGCCAATCGGAACGCATACTCATCCATACATCCCGACGGAGGCACTCCAATATGCCAGTAGCCTTTTCTACCAGGAAAGTCCTGCACTGTGGTATAAGCCCCAGGCGAAATCACCTCCACAGCATGAGGACTATAGTCATAAGAATCCAACACTTTGGTAGCCACCTTGGCCGTCTCAAACATTTGCGAGTTGGCAATTGACCGCAAATAGTCAATGTTGGAAATACAACCCGAAATGGCAGTTTCGTTCAAAGCACGACGCAACTTCTTTAAACAATCATCTCTATTGTCACCATGAACAATGATTTTGGCCAAAGTGGGGTCGTATTCTGCACTAATGACAGTTCCGGTTTCAACCCAGCCATCAATCCGAGCAAATGATGGGAACTTGACCTCCGTGAGTTGGCCAGGCGAAGGCACAAACCCTTTGACAGGGTTCTCGGCATATAACCGTGCCTCCATAGATGCACCAGTCACCTTGATGTCTTGGTTAAAGTCTGGAGGAGTATCTGCGGCAATCAACAACATCCACTCGACCAAATCCAACCCCGTGACCATTTCTGTGATTGGGTGCTCCACCTGTAATCGAGCATTAACCTCTAGGAAGTAAAACTCGTCCCGTTTCTCGTCGTAGATGTACTCCACGGTTCCGGCACATTTATAGTTCATTAATGCACCCAAGGATTCAGCAGCCTTTCTCATTCTCTGGCGAGTTGCTTCAGGTAAATTTGGAGCAGGCGTCTCTTCGATCACCTTTTGGTTTCTTCTTTGGAGAGAACAGTCTCTTTCTCCCAAAGCAATGGCTTTTCCATATCCATCTCCGAACATTTGGATCTCCACATGACGGGCATCTTCCACGAACCGTTCCAAGAAAACTCCTGGGTCTCCGAAGTAGGCTTTTCCTTGGTGTTGAACGGTTTGGAAAACACGTTCGATATCGGCCTCCAGGTCAACTTTCTGGAGCCCAATACCACCTCCTCCAGCAGTGGATTTCACCATCACAGGGTACTCGAGTTTTGCTGCCACTTCACGTGCCTCTTTGGCGGATGCAACCAATCCGGAGCCGGGAACCAAAGGGACACCGGCCTTTTCGGCGATTTCACGTGCCGAGTGCTTCAACCCGAGCTTTCTGATGGAATCTCCCGAAGGCCCAACGAAAACAATGCCTTCCTTGGCACAAGTATCAGCGAAATCAGCATTTTCTGATAAAAAGCCGTAGCCCGGAATGATGGCTTCGGCCCCGGATTTCTTGGCTGCTGCAATGACCTTTTCTATGTTGATATAGGTTTCAGCAGCAGAAACTCCATCCAAGGAAATGGACTCGTCAGCCATGAGCACGTGACGTGCATACTTATCTGGATTGGAGTAAATGGCAATGGCATGGATCTTCAATTTCTTCAAGGTTTTCATGATCCGAACGGCAATTTCACCTCTGTTGGCCACAAGCACGGACTTAAAAGGCCGCTTGATGTTGGCGGTTTCACGGGCCAAATGTTCATGGTACGCATGCCACCCTCCATACTCCGAAATATCCTTGGATCCCTGTGCAAGATATCCAGCTTCTTCACAGATGAATGATTTGACCCATTCGCCGGATTTGAGCTCCACAGATCCAATGCCCAAGGGTTCCGGCACATAGGAAATGAACTGGCCAAAAGTTTCTGCAGGAACTTCGTAGACCTCCACGGCGATTTCCGATCCTGATCCCGAACTAACTCTTCTCAAGCCAGGCTTGGTCACAGGACCCGTTTTAGGAAGGGCGTATAACTTGTAGTTGGCAGAAGTGGTGGTGGCCTGCACAAAAGAGGCATGCACCTTCTCCAACTGCCAATGGAGCTGGTAGCCCTTCAAGTGGGCGCCTACCACGGCTAACTTCACTGTATTGGTCAAGACCTTATTAGGCAACTCGTCGTGGGGAAGGTAAACGTCGTCGTAGGATTTGGCAGCCCTGTCTTGCATACAGCCGTAATGTCTTGCTTCCGGGCTGTTCTTAAAGTATCTGGCAGCAAATTCCAACAAAGCATAATCATTGAAGCTTCTGGAAAGGAACGTGATTCCAAAAGGCAACCCGTCGGAACGGAATCCTGCAGGCACAGCCAAAGCAGATAAATCGGCCAAGTTCACGAAATTGGTATAAGTGCCTTGAGAAGTGTTGACTCCAATAGGGTCATTTTGCACTTGGGCAATGGTAGGCGTCAAAGGAGCTGTGGGAACAACAATAACATCCACAGAATCCAAAAGTGGTTGGATTTGCTGCAAAACAGCCTGGCGTTTGTACTCATAGTCAAACGCAGTAGCAGCACTATGGTGTTCACCGCCCTTAATGATCTTCATGACAGTAGGATCCAAATCGGCCTCTGGAGGGTTGGTGGCCAAGAAGTCCTTAGTGGCCCAGTACCGTTCAGCAACCCAAGCTCCTTCATATAAGTACTTGGCCAACTGCAACAAGGGCTTGATATCCACAGGACTAAGCTCACAGCCGGTCTTGCCGACCACGGAAACGGCCTTTTCAAAGAGTTTTGGATTCTCTGTTTCGCCACACCAAACCAAATCCAGAGGAACACCCACTTTAGGCACTCTGGGGAAGGCCAAGAGCGGGTTTTCTGGCATATGCCTTGAGTAGGAATCTCTAGCGCCATCAAATTGAGCCAAGATGTTAAATGCTAACTGGGCATCCTGGATATTGGTGGCAAACACCGATACAGCATCTAAGGACTTGCATGCAGGCACCACACCACCACAGGAAAACACACCCTTGGTAGGCTTAACCCCAATGATATTATTCAACGCAGCAGGAACTCTTCCAGAGCCGGCAGTATCGGTACCAAGCGAAAGGGGTACAATACCTCTTGCCACCACCGAGGCCGAACCTGCAGATGAGCCACCGCTGACATAATCTTTATTGATGGTATTGGGCACCACACCATAAGGTGAGCGAGTCCCCACCAAACCCGTAGCAAACTGATCCAAATTGGTCTTGCCCATAATGATAGCACCAGCACTGCGTAAAAGTCTGACGGTGGTGGCGTCCTGCACCGGGTCATAGGCAAATGAAGGGCAAGCGGCTGTAGTAGGCAATGTCTTGACGTCAATATTATCCTTGATAGCCACAGGCACTCCATAGAGCGGGAGATTCTTTTTATCTTTGTGAGATTGGAGAAATTCCCATTGATGACGAATATCTTCTTGGGAAGAGAGCGAGATCCAAGCGGGGTCCAAAGGAGCCGTGGCCTGGTCGCCTAAAAGGGTAAGCAATAAGGAAAGCGATTGCTCGGGAGTAGCATCAAAGTGGAACTGAGTCCATTCGCTCACAGTCCATCCAATGTAGCTCATCGTTGGTGGATAAATAGAATGAGTAACTGACCAAATAAGGAAGTCTTGTGGTAAGTCGAAAAATGTCTTGGTTAGACAAGTAGGTCAGGGTAGCAGAATCTCGATTAGGAAGAAGCGGAATCATCAAGCGAACCCCGGTCTTTATATTAGGTTTCCATGGCAGCACCCACGGATTGCATGCACGCCGAGGGGGCCGATTGCCTGCATGAACCCTATGGCTCTGACCGATTAGCCTGCACATAAGAGGCCCGATTAGCCTGCACCTTGTGCGCCGATAAAGCGCCTTGGCGCCCGGGCTTCTCCCTTTGCATTTGCGCGCCGCTCACGGCGATCGGCGATCGCTTCCGCGCGCCGCTCTCTGGTCCGCCTCGCCGCAGATAACGTTGGCTGCAACCCTGGTGATGCTCCCTGCAGCCATAGTCCACTAGAAAAGACAAAGACAAAGACAAAGACAAAGACAAAGACAAAGACAAAGACAAAGACAAAGACAAAAGATAGACAAAAGACAAAAGACAGACAAAAGACAAAAGACAAAAGACAGACAAAAGACAGACAAAAGACAAAGACAAAAGACAAAAGACAGACAGATAGACACATAGACAGAATAAGAGTTGCTGGATCAGTGTCTGTGACAATTAGTGACATCCGTGTCACTCAACTGCAGTGTACAGTTGGGAGTCTTATGGGTTGTGCACGACCAAACAGTGAAGCTACCCCGCTACCCCAACCTAAGGATCACGCCTTCAGTTGCCTCACGTTGAGTCGTATTCGTATCGTCACATGGTAACTTCTTTTTCATTGTTGTCGTGTCGTATTGTGTCGAGTTTAAGCATGATCTATGCAGGAGTGTGTATGTGAAGCGGAAGTCACTTGAGTAACAACTGAGGGGTAATCAACAATTGAGTAAAGATTGGGTAAACAATTGGGTAAAGATTGGGTAAAGATTGGGTAAAGATTGGGTAAAAATAGAGTAAGTATTGGGTAAACAATTGGACGGACAAGCGTGGAACCGGATTAGGCAATTGAGCAAATAGGCTCTCTGTAACTCATTTACGAGATCACCTGCCCCCTCTGTCTATATGCCGTCCTCACCTCAACCCTTAAGAATAGACTTCTCATCCACGTCACATATTCATCACCACGCAAAGAAATCCAAAACCCAATAAATCCAAATCTCAATAAATCCAAATCTGAAACTCTCTTGAAACTCTCTTGAAACTCTCTTGAAACTCTCTTGAAACTCCCTTGACTTTGTTCCCTGATACTCACCCTGAACAACATCACCCGTTTAGTGCTAGTTGTATTCACTTTGTCACGTTAGTTCAATGTCTCTCTCACTCTCAGTCCTGTCCATATTTCCTTCATTATAGACATTCTGCTATACAGAGTTGTATCCTCCGCTTGGCTATTGCATGTTATGCATCAACAAGCCACTGTGGTTAGTAAAAGAACAGATCTTTCTCCGTATACATACGTTGGCTCCTGGAATCTTCCCCTCTGTCTTGTCCTGTCTTTCTGTCCCGTTTTTCTGTCCTGTCTTTCTGTCCCATCTTTCTGTCTTTCTGTCTTTCTGTCTTGATTGTCCACGATCTCATCACAAACCAGTATAATAATACTAATCCAGCACCGAGTACCACCATCCCTAGACGGATATCATTATGCATGTTCTTGTTTCTTCGAACACTCAACCTAGACAAACCTTGTTGAGCGTGACCATAAACTGGTCAACTGGTCAACTGGTCAACTGGTCATCTGGTCATCTGGCCAACTGATCATCAACTTGACCGATTTTGTAATTGATTTCCAGGTCAATAAAAAAGAAACCATCTCAGTTTCTTTTCTTGCTGATTAGACTAGAAAATCCCTGTCTCCTGTCCTTGACTGAGGTGATTCGATGCCCTCTACCCCGAGAGGGAACTCCTTCTTGACAAGTCTATTCCGAGAATCCCTCCTTGGAACGACTCCCAAAATAAAAAGTTTCAGATACCACTCATCGCAACGTCCAGCCTCCTGTTTCATCTGTATCATAAACTGAATCATTGAGATGTACACATCTATTCAGCTCCATAAAAAGACATCCGTAGTTCGATCAGTATTGAGTATGGAGTATTGAGTATTGAGTATTGAGTATGGAGTATTGAGTATTGAGTATTGAGTATTGACGGTAGGCTGAATACCAATACCCAACCAATAGATAGTAACCATGATAATTGTAATGAGTAATAGTATCAGATTATCTATTAATGATCTTCTTGACTTTCTCATTAAATTCCACTCTTCAGCATTCTAAAATAATCAATAATCTTGTCACTCCCGTAATCCAAGTACCATATTATCCGTTCTCCTGGAGTAGGTTCACTGCCCATGAAAAGAAGGTGTTTTGTTCCATATTTCTCCCTCCATCCTGACCTCCAAGCCATACCAATAATTCAGAGAGAAGTGGCGAAGAATGGAGAAAAAGAATGGACAAAAAGAATAGAGAAGAATAGAGAAGAATAGAGAAAAAGAATGGAGAAAAAGAATGGAGAAAAAGAGTGGAGAAAAAAAAGTGGGAGTAGTGGGAATATGCTGCCTTTTATATTATTGCATGAGGGGTCGTCATTTTGTGCATGCGCATGGACGCGCCAAGCCGCATGTTTCAGAGTTTGCAGCCATGTGCGTTTGTAAACAGGGAACATGTATAAATAGGAGGGTCGCCCCCCGAAAAAATGCTGCCATATTTTTATTCGAGAAATTCCCCACCAAAAAATTACAAAAGAATTTACGTCCAAATATTACAACTTTCCTGTATGATTTAGCTAGAGGAGTACTGCAATTGAATTTGAGTGCATTTGAATTTCAGTGCAATTGAATTTCAGTGCAGTTAGGTTTTCCAGTTTCTGAAGCACTTTATACGAAAGTATACTACCAGACACTGTCTACTGACTTACTCCATGCTATGGCTCTAATTTTCAATAGAGTATAAGGTTTCCGACTTATACTGGCCATCATATATTACTCGATGAACCTCCACTGACAAGATGATCTATAAGTGGTTCAGAAGTACTTCAGAAGCGTTCTTGAAGTGATTTGAAGTGATTTGAAATGATTTAAAGTGGTTTAAAGTGATTTAAAGTGATTTAAAGTGATGTAAAGTGGTTTAAAGTGGTTTAAAGTGATTTAAAGTGGTTTAAAGTGGTTGAAAGTGATTTAAAGTGGTTTAAAGTGGTTGAAAGTGATTTAAAGTGATTTGAAATGATTTAAAGTGGTTTGAAATGATTTAAAGTGGTACTCGGTCCTAAGCCTAAGATTAGTGAAGTCCATAGTCCTAGCATGACTTAGTGGACGTATCATTAGTGTCTAGAGGATACTAGTCCATTCATTACCAGTGATTCATTCCCGTGAGACTAAGCTCTATAATTTTGGTTGGTGATTCACCAGAATCACTCTGTCTGGTCTGGCATAGTGATTACTCGGGATGGGTTGTGACTGCCGTTATCCAAAACTCATTAAGGGATTTGAAGTATCCATTTGTGAATTTCACCACAGTTAAACGACCTACTGTTCAACAAGACGGACCACAAGACAAACACGACACTGACTCAAAAATCAATCATGCTGCTATATTCAAAGCTAATGGCTCATCGTTAAGAGGCTCACGTGACCTCCCTTACCTACTACTTTGAAATTGTCCGAGGAAGGATTCCCATGATGTCTGCAATAACAGACTCAAAGTCTGAACAGTATAGGTTAGTGTTGATTTTCCTGGGACACGAGCTGGATATTACTGGAGGTCTTGCATATAATCTCTTTTCCTGATCCCTACCTGATTCTATACTTGACTGAGCCAGAGTGTTGCCTATTGCTCGAAAAAATCTACACGGACTTTCTGTGATAAATTATATGAACTTAAGTGGCTCAAGCAAAGTGAACAGTCTTTACAGGTTATTTGCAGTACCATCATTTAATCAAGTCATGAATATTGGCTGCAAACCATGAATGGAACCAAATGGGCCGGAATTGGACTCATCTGAGACCGGAATTATGGACAGAGTCAGAATCCACCCGTACACCGGGCTATACTAACGCAAAAAACTCCACGCAAAGCACCCATTGTTGGCTATTTATTCCTTGAAATGGCTTCACAAAAAAAAATCTTAAAGTTAAAAAAATATGTGTGGGTACTTTCAAGTTTCAAGGTGGTGAATTCCGGCCGCGCACTAAACCGGCCAATTCCGTCCTCGCTCCGAGTAATTCCGTCCTCGCTCCGAGCAATTCCGGGGAAATCCGGACGCAAATCCCGCCTCCGATATGCTTAATTCCGACTAATTCCAATCAGAAAACCAAAACATTATCTCCTACTTCCTTCAAAACCATACACTGAAATTTCAAAGTTATTTTGACCACGGCACGACTTTTTTTGGTTGGTGTACGGATGTACGCGGTCCTGCATATAGTCGATCCATGCACGTGACTCCTACCTAGAAGAGCTATAGATTCTTTTTATATCGTCAAGATCTTAGGTTATTCGAAAATACATAGATACTTTTGTTTTTACTAGTACTGGTATAGTGTGCGTTATATGCAGGACCACCCTTAAGAATCAACTCATTTTCTACTCTGAATTTGTCATGTATTAGTCCTTTCATTTATAAATAATTATCATCTACTCCTTCTTTTCCAACTCCTGGTCGATATTAACAACCTCTTTTCCTTCCACCAACGACATGGAAACTAATTGTGCCGAAAGTTGACTTCGGACTGCATGCAACTCCTCAGGATGGGAATCTTGCCAATCCCGTAACTTGTGACTCTGGCCACTGAGGTCCCAATAAATCCCACGGAAGGTGTTGAAGATTCCCTGGCGACCTTCGTATACTGGGCCAACCACCACGATAAAGGCCGTGATAAACGACCATATAAATAGAACACTGACCCAACCGGTAAAGAACTTGCGGCTGAACACGTATCCACTGCCGTACATTGGAATAGGCCAAAGGAGAATGAGACAGATGGCTAGAACACCGCAGATAGTCAATGAGATCTTGAAAGCCTTGTTGAGCCGGGCACTTTCGGCCTCATAGTCCTCGAGCTGGTCCAAGGCCATGGTATGGGCGATTTGAGTAGTTGTAGATTGCACAGGCAACAATTTCTCAGGGTCTGGACTCAGGCTTTCGGCGTCAATCAATTCTTCGGTTTCGTCCACTCTGGAGATGGTCTTTAAGATGTTCCAGTCGAAATTTTGCGGCTTGAAAACGAATGTAAGCACCGGAATAATGATGAATGGTGCCAAGAGTGCCACCACGTTTCCTGTCAACATGGCATCATCTTCAAAAGTCGTGGGAACGCTCACTGACCCAAAGTTCACTTTGGTGCATACCAACCACAGCATGATCGAGAGAGCAGTTGCAATGGGAGGAGTGAAAGTGGCCGCAGCCCAGTTCTGCTTTTTGGAGATCAATGTCATGGCTGAAGGAAGCACTGCTCCACCAATAATCACCCCCATAAGCTCGTAAAGGTATCCCATGGAGATTCCTGCATAGTACAAGCCAATGGCAAAGCCGGCCATGATGTATGCAAATCCAATCACTGAAGCATGGGACATCATGATAAGTTTCTTACCAGAAGCCTTGGGGTCCACATAAGTACGGTAGAAATCATAGGTGAAGATGGACGACACAGCAATCAATTCCGCAGACATGGCTGATGTCACTGCCATAAACACCAACAAGAGACTCATGACAGCTCCGCTTTTTCCCAAAAGAGCCACGGCGGCATTGGGTAACACCAATCCGGCACTCACTTCATCTGGAGTCATGATATTGGGGTATGTGGGCCAGCTAGGGGTGCCCTGTAAACAAAGAGCGGTGAGGCCCAAAGTGGTGGAAACAAACATGGGGATAGCAAACCAGGCCAAACCGCCCATGACGTAACCGGGCATAGTGGCCACGGGATCGGATGCAAAAGCTTTATTGAAGTATCCATTGTCCAAGAAAACTGTGCCGAAATTGCCCACGATATTGATGACGAAAAAAATACCTCCAGAACGAGATTTAATGGTCAAGTAAGAGCCACCGGCGTTTCCCTCTCTAGGCTGGGTTTCAGCTAATTTGGTCACCATTTCCCAAACGGCTCCAGGAGACCCCAATTTATCGGAAACAGCAAAGGTATTGAAGCCGAAAACCAACATAATAATCACAATGACCACCGTATGTGCATAATCGGTTAAAAACGTGGCCTTGATTCCCCCGAAAATGGTGTAAACAACCACTCCAAGGGGTAACAACAAACACGCAGCCACCACATTCATGCCAGTCAAGTCATGAACCACAGCAGAGCCACCAGTTAAAAGCATGGCGGTCACTAAGACATTGGTGGCAAAACCCCAGAAACAGTACACAGCATGAGTAGCACTTCCGTAACGAGCCTTGATGATCTCAAGGTATGTATGAGCATGAGGAGCACGTTCTTTACCCTTGATAGCCAAACATGCAAACAAAATGATCTGAACCGCAGCTCCTGCTGAGTAATAGAGAGCTCCAGACACTCCATTGTTGTAGACTTGAACCGTGGAAGTCAATAAGGTGGCGGCCCAAGTCCAGGAAGAAACCACAGCAGAAGATAAAAGAAACTTTTTAACGGATCTACCCGCAGTTGAAAACTCCTCGGCAGTCATGATCTCCTTATTGTATCTCTTTAAGCAAAAGGTTGTAAGTACCATACCCGCTGCAAACACGGCGCCTAGACCCACTACCACGGCATAACCGGCGGCTTGGGGAAGCGCTACGTACTGAGCCACAGACATGGAGAAAAGGGGATTGAAAATGTGGTTGTAGAGAGAAAAAAGGGGAATCCAAAAAAGTGGTTGTAAAAGAAGAGTAGGGGGAAAGGGTGGTCTTATATAGGAAGAAATCAGAAGAGGGCCTGCTCCTGGCTGCAGGATGCAGTATTATATGCAGGGTGCTGCTTATCAGTGAGAAAGTGCGCAAGGGGTGCATTGTGCAGGTTATCTAAGCATCGCCGCATCACCGAATAAGAACTAGACGGATAGGAAATATTTGAAACAATAAAGGGATACTATTGGATCACGTGATATGTGTAATATGAAACATGGATGAAACAAGGATGAAACAAGGATGAAACATGGATGAAACATGGATGAAACATGGATGAAACATGGATGAAACAAGGATGAAACAAGGAAGAGATTCCTGCATATTAACAAATCATCAATATCTTCATAAATGACTAAACCAATCAAAATCATTAAATAAGGAATTAACTAATTCAATTGGTTATAATAATTAAACGGTGTGACATTTGGGTTATTATTCAAATTATATGCAGTACCGATAACTTATATGCAGTCCGCCACCTTTCGCTTATCAGTCCCTTTTCGTACCCCTCGCGTGCGGCAATTCATGCACTTTGCGCCCTCTTTACTTATCATTTCATTTACACGAGTATTCACGATCAACTAATCTTCCTCTCCATCAATTCATTCCCTTACTAATCCCAATCAAATCATGTCATTTCTTAGAATGCTCTGGTATCAGTATCGATCTGGTATTAGTATCGATCTGGTATTAGTATGGTCTGGTATGGTATGATCTGGTATCAGTATGGTCTAGTATCCATGTGGTATTAGTCTGGTCAGGTATAGTATCAGTATGGTCTGGTCTGGTATTAGTATTGGGGCTTTTTGGTATGGAATCAGTATCAGTCTGGTATCAGTAGGGTATTAGTCTGGTATGATCAGGTATTAGTATGGTCTGGCCTGGTATCAGTATGATCAGGTATGATCAGGTATGGTATCAGTATGGTCTGGTGTCAGTCTGGTATCAGTCTGGTCTGTTATGGTATCACTATCAGTCTAGTATTAGTATGATCTGGTATGGTCTGGTATTAGTCTGATCTGGTATTAGTCTGGTCTGGTATTAGTCTGGTGTGGTCTGGTATGATCAGGTATGGTCTGTTCTTGGTATCGTATGGTATTAGTCTGGTCTGGTATCAGTATGATGTGGTATCAGTATCAGTATGGTATAGTATCAGTATAATCTGGTCTGATCTGGTATCAGTATCAGTGTAGTATCAGTATGGTATTAGTATAATATCAGTCTGGTATCAGTCTGGTCTGGTCTGGTATGATATGGTATCACTATGATCTGGTATGGTATGGTATCAGTATGATCTGGTATGGTCTTAGTCTGGTATCAGTATCATCTGGTCTGGTATGGTATTAGTATTGGGGCTTTTTGGTATGGTATCACTATGATCTGGTATTAGTATGGTATCACTATAGTATCAGTCTGGTCTGCTCTGGTATCAGTCTGGTCTGCTTTGGTATCAGTATGGTCTGGTATCCGTGTGGTATTAGTATGGTCTTGTCTGGTATCAGTCTAGTATCAGTCTAGTATCAGTATGATATCACTGTGGTCTGGTATGATCTTGTATTGGGGCTTTTTGGTCTGGTATCAGTATCAGTATGGTATCAGTCTGGTCTGGTATGGTATCAGTATCGATCTGGTATCAGTATGGTATTAGTATGGTATCAATATGGTCTCGTATGGTATCACTATGATCTGGTCTGGTCTGGTATGGTCTTAGCCTGGTATTAGTCTGGTATTAGTCTGATATGAGTATGATCTGGTATAATCTGTTCTTAGTATGGTATCAGTATGATGTGGTCTTTGTCTGGTATCACTATCAGTCTGGTCTGGTCTGGTATGATCTGGTATCACTATGGTATCAGTCTGGTATCACTATCAGTCTAGTATCAGTCTAGTATCAGTATGATCTGGTCTAGTATCAGTATGATCTGGTATGGTAATAGTATGGTATCAGTATGGTCTGGTCTGGTCTGGTATTGGGGCTTTTTGGTCTTGTCTGGTATCAGTCTGGGATCAATATGGCATCAGTATGGCATCAGTATGATATCACTATGGTATTAGTATGGTATCAGTATAGTATAAGTCTGGTATCAATCTGGTCTGATCTGGTCTGATCTGGTCTGATCTGGTCCTAGTCTGGTGTGGTCTGGTATGATCAGGTATGGTCTGTTCTTAGTATCATATGGTATTAGTCAGGTCTGGTATAGTATCAGTATGGTCTGGTCTGGTATCAGTATGATGTGGTATCGGTATCAGTATGGTATAGTATCAGTATAATCTAGTCTGGTATGGTATCAGTATCAGTCAGGTCTGGTCAGATCTGGTCTGATATTAGTATGGTCTGGTATGGTCTGGTATGGTATCAGTCTGGTATCAGCATCAGTCTAGTATCACCATGGTATTAGTATGGTATCAATATGGTCTGGTATGGTATCACTATGATCTGGTATGGTCTGGTATGGTCTGATCTGGTATCAGGTCAGGTCTGGTCTGGTATAAAGACGCCAACGCCTGGAAGGCAAAATGTCCAACGTTATTTAATATTCAGACGTTATACCAACATTTGGAGGATACACATCTGGGCGGCTAGAGCATATAAGTGATGAAACCAGTTCCACCTCCAATGGGCTCATTAGTATAGACTTGAGGAGAAGGTCCTTGGCTATATTCATGATGACACGGAACATGATATTTAAGCGCCTTCAACCCGAGTTGTCCCAAAGTCCCAGAGTCCCAGAGTCCCAAAGTCCCAAAGTCCCAAAGTCCCAAAGTCCCAAAGTCCCAGAGTCCCAGAGTCCCAGAGTCCCAGAGTTGCTCTTTATAAAAGGGGTTCTTAAATAAGGAACATAGTCAAGGATTAGATGGATAGTCTTTTTTTCAAAATTGATTCCGAACAGCTCGAATCAAGAGTCCAGTATTTTGGTGGCGTTTTGCACTTTTGGAGTTTTGCACTTTTGGAGTTTTGCACTTTTGGCGTTTTGGAGTTTTGCAATTTTGGAGTTTTCACTTTTGGTGGATTCAATCAAGTGGGTACTCAGAAACTCCAAGTGAGGGTGCGGTTAACAAAGATCAAAGGTGATGCGAAAGGTGTCAGAAACTACTCCCAAGGATGTGCGAATGAGAGTCAATGGCCTCAATGGCGCAAGGGACGCAAGGGACGCAAGTGACGAAGTTATACACTACTCGCACTTTCGCACTCTGGTTTCTTCCAATCATGACTCGGCTGTCATTACAACCACCACTACAACCATTGACAACTCCTACCATTGACTGCTACTACTACTACCACTACTACTACTACTACTACTACAACCACTACTACTACTACTACTACTACTACTAGTACTACCATTGACAACTCCTACCATTGACTACTAGTACTACCATTGACAACTCCTACCATTGACTACTAGTACTACCATTGACAACTCCTATTGACCACTACTAGTACTACTACCACCACCACTACTAGTGCTACTACTACTAGTACCATTGACTAGGATTGACTACTACTAGTACAGACAGACTATTCCTGACAGACTGCCTATTACTACTACAACTACCTTTGACTGACTGCCATTGACTACTGACTACTACGATTGACTAATACTACTACTACGATTGACTACTACTACTACTGCTACTACAACTACGATTGACTACTACCACTACTACCACTACTACTAGTACAGACTGACTACTACGATTGACTACTGCCACTACTGACAGAATGCCTACTACAACTACCCTTGACTAGTACTACTACGATTGACTATGATTGACTGACTACTACTACCATCACCACTACTACCACTACTACTACTGCTACTACTACTACAGACTGACTACTACTACTAGTACAGACAGACTACTACTACTAGTACAGACAGACTACTACTAGTACCACTACCATTGACTACCATTGACTACTACCGCTGATAGACTACTACTACTACCACTGACTATGATTGACGGACTGCCTACTACAGACTACATACTACTAGTACAGACTGACTACCATTGACCACTACCATTGAGAGACTACTACTAGTACCACTACCATTGACTGACTGACTACTACAGGCTACTGCCACTACTACTACTATTGGTACAGACTACTACTACTACCATTGACTACGATTGACTGACTACTACTACCGCTGACAGATCACTACTACTGACAGAATGCCTACTACAGGTACAGCTCCTACTACTACAACTACCCTTGACTGACTGCCTATTACAGACTACTACCACTACTACTAGTACAGACTGACTACTACCACTACCACCACCACTACTACTACTAGTCCTAGTACAGACTGACTACTACAGACTACTACCATTGACTGCTACGACTACCATTGACTACTGACTACTACTACTGACTGACTGCCTACAACCATTGACAACTCCTATTGAGAGACTACTACCACTACTACCATTGACTACCATTGACTACTACTACTACTACAGACTACTACAGCTCCTACTATTGACTACTACTACTACTAGTACCATTGACTACCATTACTGGTTCCTACAGACTACTACAGCTCCTACTACTAGTATAACTGACTGATTACCACTACCAGCTACATCTCCTACTACCATTAAGGCTACTATTACTACAACTACCACTACTGACTACCACTACTGACTACTAATACTACAGACTGCCACCACCAGTGTCTAGTCTACACCGGTCAGTCTAGTCAGTCTAGTCATTCCAGTCTTTTCTGGTTATGCTAGTCTTTCAGTCCAGTCAGTCAGTTCTACTCTGCCGAGTCAGTCTACCATTGACTACTACCTTGACTACAACTGACTACATCTCCTACTGACTCCTTCTGACTGCCTACCATTGACTACTAGTACTAGTACTACTAGTACTGACAGACTACAGCTTCTACTACTACTGACAGGCTACAGCTTCTACTACCTTGACTGGCTACTACCACTACCACAGACTACCACCATTGACCGACTGCCTATCATTGACTACTAGTACTAGTATCTGATCCTAGTACTACTACAACAACTGCTACCACAGACTACCACAGACTACCACAGACTACCATTGACTACTACTATTACTGAGTGACTAACCACTGATGGATTGACTGATTGACTGACTGATTGATTGACTGACTGACTGATTGACTGATTGAGATTGGATGATACTATACTAATATTGCAATACCCAACTAATCTAGTGCTACAAGAAACGTCACCGAGTTATGGATAAGTGGAGTGGGTATGTTGTTGAACCAAGACCTCAGACTTCTAGTCTTCTGATCTTGTGATACTTTGACTTGTGATGTACTGAAAGGAGATTAAGAGATTGAGAGATTGAGAGATTGAGAGATTCAGAGATTAAGAGATTAAGAGATTCAGAGATTAAGAGATTCAGAGATTAAGAGATTGAGAGATTCAGAGATTGGAGGTGGTTAAGCCAGATACTCGATTCTTAAGAAGAAGAAAAGGGAGTGATATTACCAAGAGCAACTGTGACCGTTTCTTGACCTTCCTTGACCTTTTGCTTAACTTGACCTTCTTGACCTTTTGCTTAACTTGACCTTCTTGACCTTTTGGTTAATTTGAGATTCTTGACCTTGAATCAAATTCCAAGGAACACATATTCTTAGCATCATGTCAAAAAAGAAAAGGTCTGCCCAGACTCTAGTCTACAAGTTATTGGTCTAAAATATCTGAAGAAAGCGTATGGTGGATATGGCATTGGAGACTTGAATTGGATGAATTAAGAATTTCACATTGACTCGGATTCTGACTTGAAAGATATGCTTACTATTATTGGATACCGGTTAATACCGGTTAATACCGGTTAATACCGGATATCGGATATTGGCTATTGGCTACGGATATACTAAGGGGAGTTGACAGTCGACACTACAATCATCACAGGACTAGTCAGTCCTGTACCAACTATTCTACTACGACTCGTTGGTGATTATGCTTTTCCTGCATGCAACCTCACAATTCCTGCATGCAACCTCAATGCTCCTGCATGCACTCAAATCTCCTGCATGCACTCAAATCTCCTGCATGCACCACCAACCTATTCAACCACAAGAGTCAAATCCAACAAGAATTACCCAATTCTTCTAATGAAATTAAAGCGTTTGATAAGGAAAATTGCTTAAACAAACTATGAGCGGTATATGCAGGTCCTCACTGATTCAAACAGAAATCTACACTCCCAAATTCCTATCACCAATATTAGTGTTTGAAAAGATACCACAATGATTACTAAGATAGTACTATATTCTAGTACTTGATTAGTAGGAAAATTATGGAATCTATGATGGTTTGATGGAGGAGGTGATCGATAATTTCAAGGAAAATGGGGTTTTGGAACTCCACGATCTTCCACCAATTTCCTGATTGGTCTGAATATCATTATTTGGATCGACTATAAAATGTCTATTGTTTATTCTGATGGACGGTCTTTTTTTGTGGCTGAAAATGGTGATATTTATAGCCTTCTCCACTGGAGAGAAGAGTAAGATGAGGATGAATGGAAGTGGCTTTTGGACTGTGTGTCTATGATTTCCTAATCAAGAAGTACTGTTGGAGAATTGTGTCTGTTGATTGGGAAGATATGATTGACGATTTTGGCAAGAATGTATAAAGACTCCAATTGTCTAAATTCTGTCCAATTGTCTAAATTCTGTCCAATTGTCTAAATTCTGTCCTGTTTCCAGTTTGGTCATGGAACTCTATCCAATTACTCTATACATAGAAGAAGATATCCTTGTACTTTGGGATCAAGTCTCGCTCTTGTCTAGTAGTTCAGTAGTAGATTGTCCAGTTTGTCCAGTTTGTCCGGTATATCCTGCATATTGTCCAGTTTGTCCATTTTGTCCAGTAGATTGTCCATTTTGTCCATTTTGTCCAATTTGTCCACGTTGTCCATTTCTATATGTCTGGATTGAAATGAGTCTCGAATTGTACGAATTGTCCTGTCTACGAGCTCAGAAGAGTTGTAGAAGGTTTTAGTATATTCTTGTCTAAGTTCTGTCTAAGTTCTGTCTAATTTCAGTCCAATTTCTGTCCAATTTCTGTCTAAGTTCTGTCTAAGTTCTGTCCAATTTCTGTCCAATTTCTGTCCAATTTCTGTCCAATTTCTGTCCAATTTCTGTCCAATTATTCCACTTATATATTTTTTTACCTGAATCCTGCATATACACACAAGACCATTTCTGACTCTAGATGCAGGCCAATTCACTCCAAGAGATATGGCCAAACTTTGTCATAGAATCAATAAGATACTGTGAGAAATATTCGGTTAGTTTGGTGGTGGATTTTTGAGTGTTGCACCCTCGGAATGAACACGTGAGCCGAGGGTAAAAATCATTTCTTCCCGTAGCTGGCCAAATACACCAAATTCTAAGTTCTCCTGAAGATATGTTAATCTATGGCTCAAATGAAACCTCCCTATGTTTTTAAATATTCAAATTGATTTGTTTTGGCTAAGATAAATTGAATACGTCAATAGGTCGGAACTGTATATAAGCTGCATGGAGTGCACACAAGTCCCCCGGAACTCCTGCAACCCCGGAACTCCTGCAACCCCGGAACTTCTCCCCATTATTCATACTCTTTTATATCTATAAATAAATGCATCATTTCCAAATCATTTAGTAAACCATAAACTTGGAAACCGGTAACATGCAGGTATAATAATCATGAAACAATCGGTTTTATCAGTAGAAATATCCAGAAACAGATATGTTCAACTCCACAAATGGCAAATTTCTTGAACCAGTTGATATCCATGTTTTCTTCCTTTTTCTAGAATTCTCTTCTTTTCAAGAAATTGAACTCAGGAGAAGAGAAAAATAAACCACCACATGAATTCTCATATCATGGTCTTGTAAATTGGTTTCCCAATTCCAAGAGTTTCATATTTGGAGATGAAGCTGAAGGAGATGAACAGCTCAGAGACTTCTGGAGACTTCGAGAGACTTCTAGAGACTTTTGGAAACTTCTAGAGACTTCCAGAGACTTCTGGAGACTTCAGAATAGCTCCAGAGACTTCTAGAGACTTTTGGAGACTGTGAGAGACTTCGAAAGACTTCTAGAGACTTCAGAACAGTTCCAGAGACTTCTAGGGACTTTGGGAGACTTCCAGAGACTTCTGGAGACTTCAGAATAGCTCCAGAGACTTCTAGAGACTTTTGGAGACTTCTAGAGACTTTTGGAGACTTTAAAAAGAACTCCAGAGACTTCCAGGGACTTCTAGAGACTTCAGAACAGTTCTAGAGACTTCTGGAGACTTCTAGAGACTTCTAGAGACTTCTAGGGACTTCAGAACAATTCTAGAGACTTCGAAAGACTTTTGGAGACTTCTAGAGACTTCGAGAGACTTTTGGAGACTTCTAGAGACTTTAAAAAGACTTCTAGAGACTTCCAGAGACTTCCAGAGACTTTGGAGACTTTTGGAGACTTTTGGAGACTTTTGGAGACTTTTGGAGACTTCCAGAGACTTTTGGACAATCAAAAAGAACTCGGGACAGCTCTAGACAATTCAGGAAACCAGAAGAATTCAGGAAATTAAAAGAATTCTCTGATTCTTTAAATCTTCACTTCAATCTCTTGAAAATCATTAATCAAACTTCAAGCCATCCAATTGCATCAATGATTCACTAAAAGGTTCATTTTGACTCTGACTCTGACTCTGACTCTGACTCTGACTCTGTCTCTGATTCTGACCCTGATTCTGTCTCTGACTCACCTTTTCCACTCCAAAATCATAATCCGTAAGTGCCAAAAGACTATGGCTGCTGGTATACTGCTGTTGCAATTTTTCGGAAATATCATGTTGTTGTAAAGTTAGATTTTGTAGGGCCAAATTGCGGAGAATATCATGAGATTGGAGCTGATCTAATATCATTTGATCAAACTTATTCACATGATAAAATGTCCCCAGAACATGATTATCCTTAACCAAAAGCTCCTTTTCAAGACATCGTTCAACTTCTTCGGTGCAAATAGTTGTAGCCCATCCAAAATGTTCTGCTATATCAACCACGGATTTTCCATGATACCAATTGGGTTTGATATCATTTATAATCAAAACATCCACACTGTCATTGGCTGGATATGAATATAGACTCATTATATCTGCCTCAAATTTCTTCATCATAAACGTATTTTCCTCCAGAATCATATAGTGTAAAATCATAGCATGGAGCTCTTGTTCACTATTGTTGAGTCTCTGAGTTAAGACTTTTAATCCTGACAGAAATGTTTTGATTTTGATTGGGAGTTGGAGTTGTTCAAGGGATTGCATACAGGATAGCATCCGATCAGGTCCAATTAATTGACAACCAAAGCCTTGATTGGCTAGCCGAAATCGATTGTACGATGCAAACACATCCTGTATTGTGACCATTGCTGTAGGCTTGGTGAGTTCATAATTGATCAAGTACTCACTTAGGTTTCTAGCCAATTCCGGGGTACTGATATCCTCCAAATTAGAAGCACCTGCCCCCAAATTAGAAGCACCTGCCCCCATATTAGAAGCACCTGCCCCCAAATTAAATGCACCTGCCCCCATATTAAATGCACCTCCCCCCAAATTAGAAGCAACTGCCCCCATATTAAATGCACCTCCCCCCACATTAAATGCACCTCCCCCACGACTCTTTCTCTTCACCACACCGCTGAAACTCTGTGTAAGTTGTAACACATCTTGAGCCTTGAACATCAATTGCTCCAAGTCATTTAGTGACAGTGAGAGTACACGTTCATTATTCAACCGCTTTAATTCATCACTTTTCTCAATCGCTGAAATACCTCCTTGCAAAACTTTTCTTCGACTTCCTTCTATCTTCAGAATCACATGACTTTCCAATATCCCCACATTCTCCACATTATGTCGTTCATCTCTCCAATCTAAATTCATTTGTTCCTCTTTTCCATCAATATTGATCTTCCCATTCGATTCCCAATTCGATTCATGTCCAAATGATTCATGGCTCACTTTCTTGGCCTGCATATTGACGGCTCCTTTAGCCTGGAGCTCTTTCCAGTTTAAATTATCAACTTCCAGCGTTGCCAATTCGTAAAATTGCCGGTTTCCTCCTTTCCGAAAACTAATTTTAACGTATGGTTCGTTGTTGGTGTAGACTTCAGGCTCTGTAAGTTGGAGATACTCCGGTATATCCTGCATAGACGACACGGGTCCAATTTTAACACCTTTGGAAGGGATTTTCAATGGAGTCCCACACATTTCACAAAACCGCATTGATGGATGGTTTAGAAATGTACATTTGCCACATTGACCAGGTTCGGTTTCGGGTCTTGCTTCGGGCCGGAGGTCGGCCCCGATAGCCGGTCGGAATTCCGGTCGGGCCTGCGGCGCCGCGTCCCGGTTTATTACCTCTTTAGGCAATTTCAGTAACGCTCGAACCTGGACAGCCGAAGCAACAATCCCACAAGCAACACACTTGGCCTCATTCTCCAGCCTATGGTCATAATGATTGTTAAATGAACATACTGCACATACCCAGTCGGAGATAAGCGGCGGCAGTTCCATTTCCGGCCCATCCTCAAGCCGTAAATATAACTTCACTTTCGGCAGTGACCTTAGAAACTTATCAATATATTCAGTCCTTCTAAGCTGTCGGAGATAAAGCCCGACTGCACACAGACTGGAAGAATCCACAAATATCACTCGTTTATTCGTAAGGTATACCCGGCCATTTTGAAGTGCCCGAAACTTCAGTTTACCTTGGTAAAGACCCACGTGATCTCGGGAAAAGAGTTCCGTCTCGCCCTGTAAGAATATTGGTCGGTTACTGGTATTCACTGGGACTTGATGCCATACTTTGATTTGGGACATGCACGATTAAGTTTCAGGTTTCAGATTTGTTTCAGGTTTCAGTCTTGTTTCAGATACGTTTCAGACTTGTTTCAGAATCAGTATCTTCTTGTTTCAGACTTGTTTCAGTCTTGTTTCAGTCTTGTTTCAGGTTTCAGTATCTTCAGGTTTCCGAATCAGTATCTCCACGTGACTCTTCTTGTTTCAGATTGTTTCAGATTAGTTTCACTTTGTTTCAGATTAGTTTCACCTTTGTGGTTCAGGATTAACGCTGTTTCCACTTGTTTTGAATTGAGTTAACTGACTGTTGGTTTCAGATATGAGTGTGTCGTTTCTATTGTTTTGGATGTGTTTCAGATGTGTTTTGGATGTGTTTCAGATGTGTTTCAGATGTGTTTTGGGTGTGTTTCAGCTTGTTTGTTGATCCAGATGTGCCTTGGATCTGGCGTGGTTGTGATTGGTGTTGCAAGTGTATGGTGACAAAGTGTGGATAGTGAGGGTCACGTGATGCAATCAGATACTTGCAAGGAACTATTAAAATTGGCCCAAAGGTGTACTATGCAGTCTGGACATGTATTAGATAAGAATTGATGAATGAGATATGGTATAAACGAATTTGATTGGGCTTCGGGTTATTATCACGTATCACGTGCGAGTCACGTGTAAAATGCACGTGCTGCGAGTCACGTGTACAATGCACGTGCTGCGAGTCACGTGATAACCTGCGACTCACGTGCAGTGAATCACGTGCGAATCGCGCGCTGAGCATCACATGAGAACCACGTGAAATTGCACGTGACTTTGCACGTGACTAAATCACAATCACGTGCCCTTAACACGTGATCCACGTGACTAGACACGGACGTAAATTCAACCTCTAAAAGCCCCACACCCTTCAACACCCCAAACCATTAAATTGCCCAAAAATAAAACTCTCCTATAAACCAAATCTAAATTGGTTTCAAATGTGTGGGCCAAAATAGTCCCCTCGTCAGCGTACAAGTTCCGCGCGTATATCTTTGCACTACGTACTACTACACAGAAAAGCGCCATCACGGACTAGACCAAACAGGCGGTTCAGAGACTTCAGGCACTTCAGAAGCTTCTAGGCAGCATATCCGATTTTGTCAGAAGGAGTTTCTTTTTTACTTTTGACCGCCACCCACGTGCCAACCTCCATAGTGGATCTCAGATCATCTGTTCATCTGTTTCAGTGTTTCATCCTTGTTTCATCCTTGTTTCATCCTTGTTTCATCCTTGTTTCATCTGTTTCATCCTTGTTTCAGTGTTTCATCTGTTCATCTGTTGATCTGTTTCATCCTTGTTTCAGTGTTTCAGTGTTTCAGTGTTCCATCTGTAGATCTGTTCATCTGTTGATCTGTTCATCTGTTGATCTGTTCCTGGATTCATCTGTTGATCTATTCCTGGATTCCTGGATTCCTGGATTCCTTTAAACGCCTTTTACTTCTCCAGGCTCATCATTTCATCTTGGCCTTTAGTGCATCCTAATATTAATCCACAGCATGGCGTTTCTCTTTAAACGCAACCCCAAAACGCCACCTGAACTCGTACGGTCTCTTAATGAGCTGGTGGCTAAACTTGACTTATCCACGGAGTCCCGCAAAAACCAGGACGACTGCCATCGGTATTTGAAGCAGATGAAAACCATGTTTTATGGAGATGATGAAAACGAACCGCAACAGGACCAGATCGGGCTCCTAGCCGCTGAAATATACGCCACCGACTCGCTTCATCACATGGTGGCTGCGCTCTGGATCTTGGACTTTGAACTGCGCAAAGATGTGGTGTCTTTATTCCAAGCGCTCTTACGACGAAAAGTTGGGGCGGAAATGCCTACGGTGGACTACTTGCTCACGAAGAAACCCGATGTTTTGGTGATGCTCATGCTGGGCCCCGAACAGCCAGAGATCTGTGTAACGTGTGGCCAGATTCTCCGTGAGTGCATCAAGTACGAGTCCATCAATCGGTACATTTTGTATCAGCAATCCGCCAAGTTCTGGCGCTTCTTTACGTATGTGCAGAACCCGGTGTTTGAAATCGCCACCGATACCTTTGTCACGTTGAACCATCTCTTGACTGTGCACAAGAAACTTGTGCTGGAGTTCTTGGCCCAGAATTGCGTCTTGTTCTCTATGCACATTAATGGGCTAATCCGCCTGGAAAACTATGTGACCAAGAGGCAGTCGGTACGGCTCCTTACGGAGTTGGTGATGCAGAAGCAAAACCAGCACTTCCTCATGCACTACTTTGACGATACTGCCAGTCTAAAGATCATCATGTTGTTATTGAGCGATAAGTCACGCAATGTGCAGCTCGAGGGATTCCATGTGTTCAAGTTCTTCGTGGCCAAGCCGAAAAAGAGCCAGAAGATCCTAGATATCTTGACTAAGAACAAGGAGAACTTTCTCCGCTTCTTCAAGACCTTTGATGTGACAGAACACGGCTCCAACATTGCAGAAGAACGTGACTATATCTTGCACGAGATCCAGAAGCTTCCTGATATTGAGCGGAAGGAGGAATCTATCTGAAGATTGGATTTATCTGATGGATGTGAACAATATCTGGTGACACTCTAGATTGATGAGTATCTGATTAATTGGAGTGTAATAATGATGAATTTAGCCGACAAATTACATTGATGACCAGATACAAGTGTTTATTGATGGATCTAACAGTTGAGAAATCTAGATGAATGTGGAGAAGTGATTATGTGAGTTTGATCTAGATTCAAGAACTAAGGCAATTTCATCCCTGTGTCTGTGCATGAGATATGAGTCAGGTTCTGGTTATAATCAGCACCTCTAGTGGATGATAAGCAGACTGTGCATAAACATCTACCATTCAATACGGCTTTGTACTCTCCATGTCTTAGCCAACCATGTCCATTTAGGTAGATGTACAGGTGCTAATGATTTCTCTAGTACACTCTGGTGCAACGCTAGTGATAGTTTAGAGCATACCTACTTTGTATATTCCTATACAGAGTAAATATAGTGTTGTAGAGTAGATTTAAAATCAAATCTCTAAATAACGGGATACATTAAACCAGTTCACACTTTATTGAAATTCTGGTATCTTAACCATATAAGCCAGTTGACTTTCTTCTTTAAAGTCGTAGAATCAATAAGAGAATCGGTCTTCTTATTAATTGAAACCAACAGTTTGTATAGATTTGGAATATTTAACTGTTTCTCTTTTAGCTGGTTCCTGGAAATAATACTACCTTCACCTACCAATTCACAATTTCTATATCCACCATTCAGCAGTCATCAGTCATTCAGTCGTTATTCATACTCAACCATTCATTCAGTCGTTATTCAGTCAGTACTTAGTCAGTCAGTCAGTTACTTAGAATCAACCATTCAGTCATACTCAACCATTCAGTTACTTAGTTAGTTAGTCACTTAGTTATTCACTTACTCATACTTAACCATTCAGTTATACTTAACCATTCAGTTATTCAGTCAGTTAGTTAGTCACTTAGTCAGTTGGTTAGTCATTCATTCACTTAGTCATTCATTCACTTAGTCATTCATTCACTCAGTCATTCAGTTGGTTATGCAGTTGGTTATTCAGTCAGTTAGTCAGTTAGTTAGTCATAGTCAACCTTTCAGTCATTCAGTCATTCATTCTGACCCATTCAGTTAGTCATTCAGTTAGTCAGTTAGTGAATTATTCAGTTAGTCACTTAGAGTCAATCAGTTAGTCACTTAGTCAGTTATTCAGTCAGTTAGTGATACAGTTAGTTAGTCAGTTATTCAGTTGGTTATTCAGTCAGTCGTTAGTCACTTAGTCAGTCAGTCAGTTATTTATTCAGTCACTTACTTAGTCTGTTACTTAGTCACTTAGTTAGTCACTTAGTTAGTTAGTCAATTATTCATACTTAACCATTCAGTTATTCAGTCAGTTAGTTAGATAGTTAGTCAGTCAGTCAGTCATACTCCACCATTTAGTCACTTAGTCACTTAGTCACTTAGTCAACCATTCACGTAGTTAGTCATTCAGTTATACTTAACCATTCAGTTAGTCGTTAGTCAGTTATTTAGTCAGTTAGTTAGTCACTAATACTCAACCATTCAGTTATTCAGTCAGTCAGTTAGTCAGTTAGTCAGTCACTTAGAGTGAACCATTTAGAGTCAGTCTCATGGTCGTAAGGAATAGAGTAGTCATTCATAGAAAAGTCTATGTTATTCAGTCATTCATTCAGTTAGTCATCTAGAGTCATTCAGTCAGTCAGTCATACTCAGACATTCAATCAGTTAGTCATTCAGTTATTCAGTCAGTTACTTAATCAGTTAGTCAGTTAGTCAGTTAGTTACTTAGTCAGTCGTTAGTCATAGTCAACCTTTCAGTCAGTCAGTTCTTCATTCAGTCAGTCACTTAGCCATTCAGTTACTTAGTCAGTTAGTGAATTTATGATGTTTAGAGTGTTGAGTATTGAGTATTGAGTATTTAGTACTTAGTACCTAGTAGTGTTTATATTTGTAAAGTTTATAGTTTTAATAGTAATTAGTACTTCGTATTGAGTACTTAGTATTGGTATTGAGTAGTGTTTATAGTAAGTAGTACTTAGTATTGAGTATTGGTATTGAGTAATCAGCAAGTAGTAATTCGTAATTAGTAATTCGTTTTGGGGTTAGTATAGAGTAGTGTAGTAAGAGTGGTGTAGTAGAGTGTTTATATCAAGTAGTGTTTGTGGATAGTAATGTTTATAGTAAGTATTGTTTGTAGAAGGCAGTACTTAGTACCTAGTAATTAGTACTCAGTATTTGGTATTGAGTGTTTGTAGTAAGTAGTATTGAGTATTGGTATTGAGTATTGAGTACTTTGTATTGGTATTGAGTATGTAATAGTGTAGTACGATTTGTTGAACGTATGAGACTCGTACGTCTCATGGGCACTGCAGAATAAACTCATCAGTTTAGAATGCAGAAGGAGCAGATGAAATATACAAGAGAGCTGCCAGAGAACTGGAAATGGAACGGGCCGAATATCGGAACCAAGAGAAGGGAAGCCCAAGGTGTATGCTTCTGCACGACGGGGTGTTTAAGGCATTTACCGTGATAACTCCGATGGAGGTATCAGAAGGAAAAGCCAAGAGTCTGGTTGGAATGCCAGATGAGGGATTTACTCAAAAAGGCCAGAGGATGAGGCAGACGGAGACTCGTGCTGTGCATAAGGTTCCGGTTGGTCTATAAAGCAAGGGTTCCCTCTATAAACAAGGGTTTCTTTATTAAGGGTATTGAAAAGTCGAATTATATAAGAGACAGAAAGAGTTATAAATATAACTAGCTTAACATAAGAATATAAATGACTGAGACTATCACTGAAGTACCTTACTTCTGAGAGTTCTTGAAGACCAATGAGCGGTGGACGGTTTTTTTGGTGTTCCTACTGTTTGGCTTGGATCTTAATCGTTCCTACTGTTTGGCTTGAAGCTTAATCGTTCCATACACTGGTAGCCGGGTGTAGTGGTCGTTTATCAATCTTTGTAATTCAGGAGAAATAGATGCATCTTAGTTCTGTGTATTGTGGATGCTAAACTAATACCCAGAAGCTTTTCTTTTCACTAGGCTTATTCGCTACCCCAGAACATCCGGAGAGCACTCTTTATATGTTTTCCTTTTCTGGGCGTATCATGGACACTCGTCAAATCTCCAAAGATGTATTCAAAAGTCACCGTTTCATCTCAACCAGTCATACCAAAACCTTAGACTGATCCCTCATAAGACTAATTTCATGGAGCACGTTAATTCTTCTGGATTCTGTATATTGACCCATGTCATATGTCTAACACTCGCCTTTCAACAGTACTTGGTAATTAGTGTTTATTATTTAGTATTGAGTAATTACTATTAAGTAGTGTAGTAAGGAGTTTTTAGTACTTAGTATTGAGTATTAAGTAGTGTAGCAAGCAGTGTTAAGTACTTAGTATTGAGTATTGAGTATTGAGTAGTGGTTTTAGTGTTTGGTGTTTAGTGTTTAGTATTGAGTAATTAGTAATTAGTACTTAGTATTGAGTAGTGTAGTAAGTAGTGTTAATAGTAAGTAGTGTTTATGGAAAGTAGTGTTTAGTACTTAGTACTTAGTACTTAGTATTTAGTATTTAGTATGTAATAGTGTTTAGTGTTTAGTAATTGGTACTTAGTAGTACTTAATACTTAGTAATTAATATTGAGGAATTAGTATTCAGTATTTAATAGGGTTTATAGTATTTAGTATTGAGTACTTAGTATTGAGTACTTAGTAGTGTTTGGTGTTTAGTGTTTGGTCTTTGTAGTAAGTATTAATTCGTATTTAGTGTTTATAGTGGTTATAGTACTAGATGGTGTCTATGATGTTAGAGTGTTTAGTATTGAGTACTTAGTACTTAGTAAGTAGTACTTAGTATTGAGTAGTGTAGTAAGTAGTACTTAGTATCTAGTAGTGTTTGTAGTGTTTGTAGTGTTTAGTAGTACTTAATACTTAGTAATTAGTATGTAATAGTGTTAAGTAATTAGTATTGAGTACTTAGTAGTGTTTGGTGTTTATAGTGTTTGTTTAGTATTTGTAGTAAGTAGTACTTAGTACCTAGTATTGAGTAATTAGTATTGAGTAGTATTGAGTAATTAGTATTGAGTAGTATTGAGTATTGGTATTGGTATTGAGCATTGAATATGTAATAGTGTGGTAAGTGGTTATAATAAGACTGGTTATAGAAGTAGAGAGGGAAATGTTAAGTATACTCCTACAAGCTCTAGAATCGAGTATCTAGTGACTTGGGATTAACTATAAGGCTCAGCCAGTGGAACCATTGGATTTGTCTGAACCAAAGGATTCTTAATATGGATTTCGTATAGATAAAATGAAACTACACGTTTCATGATCCACAGATGACTGGTTCAGGAAAGAGGAATGCCCTGAAAGGGTTACCCTGTTGAACATATGAGACGTGCGAGTCTCATATGTACTGCCTGTGCAAATGATTGGATATGCAGTATGTCCAGACGAAACAATGTGATGAAGACGTTGAACGTATGAGACAGTACGTTTCATCCGCTCTGCATAATGAACTGGCCGAGTTGAGAATGCAGGAGGTGCAGATGAAATTGGCACACAAGACCCACTCCTGCAGCTACTCCTGGAGCCACTCCTGCATACAGCGTGCCTTCAGCGAACCTGAACCAGAAGAGGTTGAGTATCTGAACCCGATACAAAGGAAGCATCCAACGAGGCATCTCGGAAAGTTAGCCCCAAGTGTAGAATTATGCACGAAGGGCAATAACAGGCGTCTGGTTGGAATCACCACTGAGGGATTTAATCAGAGCGGCCGGAGAAAGAGATCCACGCCAAGCCGTTCCGGATACAGAGAAGTCAGTCGGTCAGTTAAACGACATAGAAAACCATCTCGTTTATTTTAAAGGATATAGAAAACCATCTCGCTTATTTTAAAGGATATAGAAACCCATCTCAGCTGAAGAGATTAGTATTTAGTTTAGAAGAGAAACCCGAATACATTACGCTGACATGAGTACCACTGTTCCTCACTTGATAGAGTTAATGAAGATTAACGTAATTCAAATTCCAACTTATAGAAAGGTTTACGCAAACTCTCAACATACCCAACACAGTGTAAAAGTGGAATGTACAGTGCAAAAGTAGAATGTATAATGTATAAAGTACAATGTATAAAGTAGAATGTACAGTGCAAAAGTAGAATGTATAATGTATAAAGTACAATGTATAAAGTACAATGTATAAAGTAGAACTAGGGAATTCTCTAGGTATCCTGCAAGTTTATTTACCATATTCGAATATACAATTGATACTACTTTGTTTCTAACTCTCAGACCTGCTTTAACTGTAACTTAACTGCTAAAGGGACAAGGTTCGCACTTTTTCGTGCTTCTCACTGTTGCAGCCAAATACAAAATATGCACTTGATGTTCAATAGAGGATGGAATAAAAGAAGATGAATTCCTTGGTTTTTTTTTAAGGTGTTACGGTGTTTCAGATTTTAGTGTTTCAGATTTTAGTGTTTCAGATTTTCGTGTTTCAGATTTTCGTGTTTCAGGTTTTAGTGTTTCAGATTTTAGTGTTTCAGATGTTAGTGTTTCAGATGTTCAGATGTTCAGATGTTTTAGTCTTGTAGTCTTGAGAGGTCATTCACTGCAGCCATATTTACGGCTGTGTCCAGATAGACATCAGTTGAAGGGGTTCAGAGAATGGTATATACTGTATAGGGATGGTCGTGCGAAGCCCATAAAGCAAGAGGTTTACTGAGTGAACATCTTATAATGATTTACTGACTCATTAAGTATCAATACTCATTATACCAAATACTTGAATCTTGTTTTCACCACTAACTATTCATCTCGCTTATCCCATTGAGAATCCTGGTTTTTCATCCCATTGAGAATCCTGGTTTTTCACTTCCTATTATTCACTGATGCTTCATGACTCGTGTATACTTTCATTCTCTTTGCTCTTTGCTTGCTTCCTTACTGAATCACTCTGGACCACCCACGGAACTCCTCCTCTCCGTATTGAATGGCCTTGATCCATTGCGCAATTTGCGCAGTCAACTCACCTGCAGAGCCCTTGGCCAAAGGAACCGAAATGTCCTTGCCTCTCCAGCCAATGGTCTGGATTGGGGCCACCAAAGCGGCGGTGCCTGCACCAAAAGCCTCCACCAACTCACCCTTCTCCGCCCTCTCCTTGACCTCGCCAATGGTATACTTTCTCTCGTTGACTTCCCACTCCGACAAATCCAACCGCGATCTGCAGATTTCCAAGATCGAGTCTCGGGTGACTCCCTCCAAAATGGTTCCGTCCAATGGAGCTGTCACCAACTCCTTCTTTCCTGAAGCTTGCTGGAACACGAAAAACACATTCATGGTTCCCACCTCGGTAATGTATCCTTCTTCACCAAAAAGCCAAAGGTTCTGCTGGTATCCTCTACCGGCTGCCTCCAATTGTGGCTTGATGCAAGGAGCATAGTTAGCCCCCAACTTCTTGTCTCCCACACCTCCGGGCCATGCTCTAACAGCATAGTCGGTAGCCTCCAAAGCCACGGGCTTGAACCCAGTGGAGTAGTAGGGGCCCACAGGCGAAGCAATCAAGTACAAAAGCGCCCGATCAGGAACAGAAACTCCCAAAGAAGCACTGGTTCCAATGATCGTGGGTCTCAAGTACAACGAGTAGCCCTCGCCAGTAGGCACAAAGTCTTGCTCCAACTCCACAAACTTGGAGATCAATTTAATAAACTCCTCGGAGTCGAACGTGGGCAACACGATTCTAGCGGCCGACTTGTTCATTCTCTCCATGTTCTTATCGGGTCTGAAGATGCGGATCTTGTTCTCCGAGTCACGGTATGCCTTCATACCTTCAAAGGCCTCGAAACCGTAATGGAGCACCACAGTAGAAGGATCAAGACTGAGGTTGTGGTAAGGGGTGATTTCAGGTACACCCCAGCCGTTTTCGGCGGTCCACTCGATTTCCAACATATGGTCAGTGAAAGTTTTTCCAAAAACTAACTGTTCCTTAGGAAGCCTCTCCTTAGGCGAAGTAGTTTTCTGGATCTTCAATTTGGATGCATCCAATTTGTTCTGGCTCATGGTAGCAAACTGTCTGTTAGTATAAGCCGGAGCCAACGACCAACGAGGAGCTAATGGCGCCAATGGCCTTAGGTTTGCAAGGAAGGTCTGCATGCAACCTGTAGCAGAGTGTCTCCAAGCAGGAGCCAAGATGGACAATCTCATTGGACTGGAAAAATTCACTGTAGCGGACGTACGTTTTCGATAACGAAAATATTCCACCGCGACCTCACGGGTGTTTTATACGGGGCAGGCCCGGATCCGGCGTACAGTCATCTGCCGCGAATAACCGATCATGGGCCTGCGCACCCTCCCAAGTGTTTATCTCGGTTAACCATGTTCCCCTTTCTCAGTCATAGTCTTAATCCAGTTCCCCGCATTCCTTAAACACCACCTTCAGTATTTCAGTACCGGCATCAACACTTAGTATTGCATAGTGCCAGTATCAACAGGATTTGAAACCAGTATTCCCATTCACCATTTCAATCTCCCTCAAGTTATTCTTCCTCTCCCAATCTCCAGCCATAATCTTTCAGTGAGTCCCAGTAATGAAGACTTGTGATTCCAGTATAGTAATTGTCAATGTTCCTATACCTGAAAGGCTTGAACACCAAGGTAAGAATCAAGGTGGTTGCACTTGCCTTAGGATTCAAGCTTCACTTTCCTCTTTGGGCCTCTTCTCTTGCATATGTATCATTGGCCAGTCTTGTCCAAAAATAGCTTCCATTAGTAATCAATTCACGGCACTCATGACACACAGTAAATCTCAGTCCATTGAATGTCATTCTCAAACTTCACTAAATTTGAGTCCATTGATCTTTCCATTAAATGGATCATCCATTAGATCTCCCAACTCTCATGACTTCAAGATTTGGTGACTTGCATCCAATCGTTTTTTCAGTAATGATCCATGTCATTCCAGGAATCTTGTTTTGCCAGTCAATGACTCCAGAGTCTCTTCCTGATTTCAGCAATCTCAATTTTTTTTTCAATATCCACGATCCTGTACTATCCCCTCTTGCTAGGTCGCCAGCTTTCACCATATCATGTAGAACTGTCTCATGACTCAGTAAACCCTGAGATTGGCCACCATTTTATTGTTTAACAACACGCGGCCGTCATCTTTAGTGATAAAGACCCCGAGCTCATCCAAAAACTCCCGCTCTGTCCACACTCTGGCATTGCTATCGATTTCCCGGCCATTGATCTCGTATAACCGGAGCACTTGGGATCCCTGGAGGGTATCGGAACCACTGAGGTTTCGGAGGGTCTTGTATGTGACCAAGTTCTTATCCTGGTCAATGGCGTCGGCCACCAAATGCTCCACCTTTAATCTCCCACTGAGCTTTGGCATCACCGTGTCTCCCCGCCTGAATTCCATCTCCGATACATCTTCCCGCACAATGTACGTCTTGTAGGATTCAGGCCGCGATAAGGCACCAATAATGTATTCCGTACGCTGGGTTGTAGAATCCCTTGTGGAAACATAGTCGCTCTCAAATCCATAAATCTTTGTGAAAGACGGCGTAAGCTCGATTGGCGCCACTTGTTCAAGATATTTGGGCCTCACAAGGGTAAGGTTGAAATCTCTTTCTGGCAGAAACATCTGTCCCATTTTGTAGAAGGCCGATTGCAAAAGCGTTTCATGGGTATTTTTCCATTGAGCAGGTGCAACTTCACACCACTCGTATTCTTCTGCAATGGGCCGTAATTGGGAATACTTTTCCACCACTTCACTGTCTTCTGGGTCATCTCCTGGCCCTATAGCATTCACTTGGGCCTTAAACCCTCGCCACATTGACTTCTTGTGATTCTTATTGGGTTTTCCGTTTTCGGCCACGCAAAACTGCCTCAACTTATGCTGAAAACCTTCTCTGCTATTTTGAGCATGAGCCTCGTCGTACCAAAGCGGATGCGCCTCAGTGGAAAAGATCCAATTCTTGGTCTTCATTTTGGAGGAATGAACATAGCTTTCGTTGCTTTCGTCGAAAAGCAAGTATAAATACTTGAGCAGCTCTCCCAATACAAACGTCTCCATGCGGTCCTGCAACTCACCTTTTCGAACGTCCTGATATCCACCAAAACCACAGGGTGCCTTGAATCTCACCTCGAAAAGCTCCAATACCCGGGTTCCGATCTGGAGATAGAGTGGGTCACGTGTGGCCCGGTACAAATAGTATGTCGACTCAATAAACTCGGGCCGGAGCGGATACCACTCGAGCCCAACTGCACTTTCAACTCGTAATGTGTGAAGTTCATCTGGAGTCACCTTGAGATCAGACAAAGAAACCTGGTAGTTCCATCGTTCCGGCAAGGCGTCGAAAACATTCCAGATCTTGAGATATACCAAATGGCTCCTCACAGCCTCACTTAATCGGCCTGCTAGAACCTGCACACCGGGCCAGAAAGCACTGAGCAGATCTATCCAGAAGCTTCCAACCATACCGGTAAGCGTATCAATGTTTCCGAAATACATGTATCCGGTTTTGGAGGTCCTTTTGGCCAGGTGCGAGAGCAATGCCAGGTATGAGCGCTGGAACACCGACATGAGCTTGTCATCGTTAAAAAGAATAGCCCCTTTGAGTGCGTACTCATAGAAAGAGTCCACCAGGGCCCCTATGCCGGTCAATGAGTCCAACCACATATTTTTGATGGGATCAAACGTCATGGGAAGCAATCCAATCGGCAGCCGAGAATCCCATATCTTGTAGAATGTTTTCTTAGTAAGCTGCTCGAATACTTCATCGCCTGTTAGCCGCAGCAAAAGCGTGAACTCGAGAAACGGCGTGGTTGCACCAGCGGTGCAGCCATGAAGAGAATTACCTTGGTTGACGCCTTTTAGGCCGGTTGCAAGGTTGATGCGAGGAAGCGGTAGGCTTGTGGATGTTCTGTAGACGGGAATAAGACGAAGACCCAAGTCGTAAGCCATATCAAGCAAGAACCCATCGTATTTCTGCACTATCGCTAGGTAAGCAGGATGATCATAGACTTTGTTGATCAAGGCTAGATGCGCAGAAAGGAGACCGCCAAGCCACCGGATAGATGCTTCAAATACCTGGATCAGATGGTTCTGATTGAAAAAGTCATCCTTGTTGTCGCTTAAATAGGCTAAAGCGGTCTCTAGCTGGCTCCATTCCTGCATGATGAGAAGCGTATCCAAATTATCCAACAATGTCAGGGACACGTTTCCCAAAGCATCAAGATGAATGTCATCCTTGTTGGTATATTGGGGCCCATACGGTACGCACGAGTAAGGCCTGACCTCATCAGCAGGAAATCCTTGTGTCATGTAAGAGTCCCACCCATGGCGAAATAGAGTTCTAGTGGCGGCTTTAAGTTTCCTTAAATGGCCAGGGGTGAAACTGGATGTGTTCGTTATATGGGCGGAAACACATAAGAAAATAGGACCAAGAAGCCATAGTATGAGTCTCATGGGGTAGATTAAACAGGCGACCGTGCGTTTTCGCAGTGCACTCGCGATCCTGCAGCAATAGCTGATTATAAAAAGAACTAGACTCAAAGGTGACCAGGTGTTCAAAATTCAAAAAAATCACAAACTTTAAATTTCACAAATTCTATATTGATCTTATCTTGTAAATCACAATGTATGAAATACTAGCATAAAACCTTATCCATAGCAGTCATGTGATAACCTTAAGCAGTTGGAGTAAATAAGAAAAAATGAGTACGTGTAAATTAGGGGGGGATATACGCCCTTTATATACCCAGTCTCATGCACCCGAGTTTCAGGATTGCGTCTGCATTATACATTTGAGTTTCATATATGCAAGTGGTATATGCATCCGAGATATGCAGTGTTCACTATGCATCGGGCCAGGTTTGCAGCCGTGCGAATACTGCTTTGCTAATGCCTAAAGCTACTGTTTAGGGATGCATAACGCAGCTGTTCAGCATTGCATACTGCAGTGTTTCACATTTGCAGCTTTGTGCCCAAGGCCCTATATATAAAGGGGGATCCCTCCCCGAAATTTTGAACGACCCACAAAAACCTATATGATTCAAAACAGAACACCAAGGAAGAATTGAATCTCTTAGTCTCTTAGCAGATCCCTTTATAGATGGCATCGGCTACTTTGAGGGTCTCGTTCATTTCCCTGACATCATGGACTCTGACAATATCGGCCCCTTGTTCCACACATGCAACAACAGATGATGCCGTGGCCAACACTCGATTCTTGGTCTCTTGTTCTCCCGTCAAAGTGCCGAGGAATTGTTTTCTGCTGGGCCCCATAAGCATAGTCATACCGTGCAAACTGGTATATATATCAGACCCAAGGTCAAGTTGGGCATACTGCTTGAATCTGGACCCATGGCGCAAGATGGCCACATTCTGTACAAGGTTTTTGGCAAAGCCGATTCCGGGATCAACAATTATTTGCCACTTGCGAACACCTTGCTTAAACGCAAGTTTAATTTGGCCAGTCAATTCACGGCCCACACCATTGATGAGATCCTGGGTGGACTCATCCAAAGTGGACAAGATTCCCTTTTCGATATCAACATTATACTCCATAAGACCATTTTCTGCAGGCCCATAAGTGGTGAGGTTGCTCATGGTGGCAGGCGTGCCTCGAGTGTGGTTCATAACGTAACCACATCCAAATCTGGCCACAACACCAAAAATTTTCGGTTCATACAAGCCCATGGAAATGTCGTTGATGATATCTGCACCTGCAGAAAGAACAGCATCCGCCACATTAGCACGGTACGTATCCACAGAGATAAGAAGGTCATTCAATTCCAGACACTCTCTGATTGTTTGAACAACAGGCACGACCCGGGCAATTTCCTCTTTCTCTGAAGGCTCTTGGCTTCCCGGGCGAGTGGAAACTCCGCCTATATCGATGATCGTGGCGCCTTGGGCCTTCATGCGGCTTACTTCTTGCAAGATTTCGGTCTTGGACAAGGTGAAGTTTTTTCCTCCATCGCTGAACAGGTCTGGCGTGGCATTGAAAATTCCCATCAAGTGTGTTGGAGAAGAGCCGTTATGGTGGATCTTGAGCGACCTCCCCTGCAGGCCCGGGATGTACAGGACTAAGGCAGAGCTTTCCTGGATTTCAGGGTCTGTTTCCGCTTTCAACAATTTGGAAAGATGGTTATGGATGGGCTCAGCTGTGACCGGATGGGTGAAGTCCGGTGCTATAAGCTCACAGAGAGGTTGAAGAACGAAAGTTCGGTCCAACATAGCCATATGAGGAACCACCAAATCCGGGGAAGTGACAGCAGAGTCGCCAAAGAGAATTATATCCAAGTCTATGGAGCGGGGCCCATTGGCAAAGTCCTTGACCCGGGTCATTTTCTGGTACTCGATGTCCTTGAGCACATTCAAAAGCTCATGCGGAGTCAAGCCGGCCACTTTCACATGGACCACACCGTTATAGAAGTCTGCTTGATCAAGATGATACATGGGCTTCGAAATGTACAAAGTGGAGGTGGACACGACGGAGATTTGGGGGTGTTGGTCCAAAAAGTCGAGTGCCTGGGCAATATTCTCCACCTGGTCGCCCACATTCGAGCCGAAAGCAACATAAACATCGTGGGAAACGTTTTGGGCTTCAGATTCCAGAACAGGCAAGTCGAAGTCAGAAGTTTCCTGGCTTTTTTCCTTTGGTTTGGTGAGTTTGGGAACACCCTCGAAGTCAGATGGGGTATAAAAACACAGCACTCCAACACCCTCGGTGTACACGATGGCATTTGGCTTCGTCACACGCACGGAAACCGAGTCCATGTTAAACGACTGGAGGATCCACTGCGAGGTTTTTTGAACGAGAGCCTCCACGGTCTTGAAATTGGCATTCTCCAAATACTCTTGCACCGAATGGGAAACTTCACTTACATTAAGTGCAGGCTTAGGCACGGAAAGCTCGATATCAAGAGAAACATATTGCTTATTCAAGCGTTCAAACGTGAACACTCCAATGAGGGTGAGGGCCCGAAGCCCATGGATCTTGTATACTCCATTGACACCAGTGCAAGTTTCAAACAGCACGGGGGCACGGATATCAACTTTGGGAGCGGAAGCTCGGACCAAGATCTTTTCACAAGAAGCGGATTCGGGGCCCAAGAGCCCAAACACATAATTGGCCAAGCCTCCGAGAGAGGCAAAGTTGAACTGGCTTCTTTTGCCGATTCCAGAATGGATTTTGTCTGAAATCACGGCATAATTCAACGAATAGTGCAAGTTATCAGACTGAGAGGCCTTTGAAAAGTCAGTGTGGAAGTCCACATCGATGGACACAGGATGGGCTACAGGTTTCTTCCAGTGATCTAGGCCGATTATGGCGTTGGCCTGGAGTCCACTGATGTTGACTTTGTCAGACATGGAGCGGGACATTTTGGGAAAGAGCGCCTTTCGGGCGGAAGATGCAAGGGAAAGCAAATTGGACGAGAGTTGGGAAGCTGGAGCTTCGGTGAATGGATGGTGGAGTGAAGAAGAGCCGAGAGCGAAGCACCCGAAGTCACGTGCGCGCAGACACTTAGTCAAAGTGTTAAACAGGCGAAATGTTAAACATCTTGCATGGGACAATATGCAATTTCCAGATGAAACAATCAGCATGCTCTATGAAATCGATCCAATGAGGAATTGGTCTGAAGAGGTTTCTGTATGCACGGTTGACATGAAGCGGTTGCTAGGCGAAATTGGTTACTATGCGGAATCAATTCAAGGAGGTTCAAGAAACGGACTTCAAGAAAGTGAGCCCTATATTTGGACGTTTTGAAGGAATAACCATGTTATGGTCCAGAAAGGGAAATACTTATAAGAAGCGGGATCTGCTTATGTTTCCGGAGAGGAAATAAGCTTGGTCAACTTCAAGATCAGAGTCAAAGTCAGAGTCCAAAGAAAACAAACAAACTACACTCTTTGGGACTAAGTTGGATTCTATCGAAACGGGGAACTTTGCATATCTCTGGATACCTACTATAATTGGGTACATTGGGCTAAGATATGTCATGGCCGATGAAAAAGAGCTATACCTGCATGGAGTTGTGAAGAAGAATAAAGGGTCTAAATTAAAGAGGTGTGACTATGAATTATGATTTTTGGAGTCAGGAGTTTATTCAGAAGTTTATTCAGAAGTTTATTCAGAACCGAGGAAATTACAGATTCATGAGTAAAGCCACCTTCTGGTTACTCTATTTGAATCCAAGGAACGTGACCAGCACTAGGAAGTCTCAGGGATAGGGCTAACCAAAAGCTCAAACTCATCAAACTCCAAATCATCCTTTAATTCAATTTGGTCCGCAAGGTGACAGCCGAAATCCACAGTTTCCTGGAACTTGGTCTCGGCCTCAAGCTTAGATATGTTCATATCTTCCATGGCTATTCTCAAAAGAATCTCATTGGCTAGAACATATGTGCAGAACATATCGGGCAGCCAGAAAAGAATGGTTTTATTACGGGACTCTTTGATGAGCTGACCGTACCGGGCATGGATTAAGGCTGAAACAAACGATTGCCGTTTTAGGCCATAGAAGCCCCCAACAAATTGTCTCCATGGAAGATCCCACCGTTCCTGCAGAGACATGGTGGAATTGGCCAGTTTTGTTTTCTGGCTATGAGCCAAGGTATAAAAGATGGAAAGCTCTTCTTCACCTGAAAGAAGCTTGGGGATGATATCAATATACTTAAGGGCCTTTTCCTTGAGCACAGCTTTGGATTCGGGAATGGCGAATTCGTGGCTCTTATACTTTTCAAGAGTACCACTTGGGATCTGGTCGATGTTTCCACTTACAAGAAGTTCAGGCAAAAGAGATACAGGAGAATGATTCTGCTTGTCCAAATCCCAAAAGGGAACCAAATCGAACTTTTGTTGATGTTTCTGATTTCCATTTTGGGCTTGATCATTGATTTGGTCATCTTTTGGATGATCGGACTTTAAGAGGTTTTGCTGAAGGTCTTGGTTTGGGTCATTTGGGTTTGAGTCTAGAAGCTTGTCTAGATGTTCAAAGTCTAGATTGGGAGGTTTCACATGCAGGTCATTAACGATGATGAGTTTTTCCTTTTTGGGTTTTGGTTTATGCACGAATGGTTTCTTACGCTTGTGTGGAGCTTTGGCCTGTTCAAAAATGTTTAGTGGGTTACTCATGAAGAGGACGTTTGGAGAAGATACTATGTTGATGGGTGCGTCACGTGCGCAGTGTGCAGTATATGCAGGACAAAACATACTATACTATTTGTTTCAAAAGATGAAGGAATGAATAAGGAATTTCAAAATACGTTTATGGATAAAAGAGGAAAATACGTTTATGGATAAAGGAGGAAAATACGTTTATGGATAAAAGAGGAAAATACGTTTATGGATAAAGGAGGATGTTTGGATGTGGTTTTTGACGCATCACGTGCAACAGATGATGAATCATTATCTGCACCATAAAAACCTGAAACATTTCCCCATTAGGTTTGCTGCTGTTCCTTTTGTGTTGTGTTCAAAAAGGAATATAAATAGGTGGCTTCCCCCACTTATTTTCTTGCTAATTCAAAAAAGCAACCATGGTCAGGCACTGTGAATCACTGAACTGTTTAAACTGTTTGAACTGCCACTGAATTGAATCAAACTGTTTTGAATTGAATCAAACTGTTTAAACTGTTTAAACTGTTTTGAATTGAATTAAACTGAATTGAGTTTATTGTGATTTTTCAAAACGATGTTTGGTCAATTCTTCCACACATGATTCTTATACCTGTCCAGAGCTTTTCTTATCTGACGATACATCAGTGAAGACATTAGAAGGTCTAGTGGTATTTGTCAGTAGACCACGAATTGGAATGTGTTCTGGTCATCTGTATTATCATCGTCAAGATGATTCAAAAGGTCACTTGTCATGCATATAAGTCAGCAGTTCCTGATGCATGAATCTTCATTATCAACAAATGTGTTTGTTGAAATGGCTTTGGTATAATGTCATAAAGTGATGATGAATCTGTCAAATGGTTTCTTCAATGTGTTAATGAGTGTGACCAATTTGTCCAATTTGTCCAATTTGTCCAATTTGCCATGTGTTAATCTTTGGCTAATAATATTAACTCATTAGTGATGACTGATTAAAGTGATGGCTCACTTCAGGAATGACTCCATTCGGTAAAGATTGATTTCAATGAAACCTTAAGATTGTATCGTTTCAATTCTGCTTATCCTGGCTGTCTTTTAATTCTTGGTGGCTTCAGAAATAAAGACACTGGTGATTCTGGGTACTGTTCAAGTATTGTCATGTAAGCACAAGGTCAGTAGTGTAAAGCACAGTTCAGTATACCAGAAGAACACCAGGATTTGGCGGTTGAATAAAGTAGTAGTTCTTCGAAATGTGTTTCTATCATGCCACATTGGCACTCAGAGCTTTCCCACATGATCCTATGCCATCACTATACTTTCTCCTGCAAGTATAGCATGGTGTAGTATATTGCAATAACAGTACAGTAATAGGAGACTGTACACTAGTGACTAACCATGACGTAGAGCCATCTTGTAGGAATAGTAGCTGGATAGTACTGTACCAGAATTAGTAGAGTATGTATAGTCAGTCATTTTCATATTCAGTCATAGTCAGTCATTTTCATAGTCAGTCATTTTCATATTCAGTCATATTCATATTCAGTCATTTTCATATTCACTCATAGTCAGTCATTTTCATATTCAGTCATAGTCAATCATTTTCATAGTCAGTCATTTTCATATTCAGTCATAGTCAGACATAGTCATATTCAGTCATAGTCAGTCATAGTCATTGTCAGTATGTATAGTATAGTATAGTATAGTATAGTATAGTATAGTATAGTATATTAAGTATAATATAGTATAATATAGTATAATATAGTATAGTATAGTATATTAAGTATAGTATAGTATAGTATAGTATAGTATAGTATAGTATAGTATAGTATAGTATAGTATAGTATAGTATAATATAGTATAGTATAGTATAGTATAGTATAATATAGTATAGTATAGTATAGTATAGTAAGTATAATATAGTATAGTATAATATAATATAGTATAGTAAGTATAGTAAGTATAATATATTATTCTGAGTTTGGATGAAAGAATGAGCTGAATCTGAGTGGATCTGGAATTGAGAGCCCGGAAAAAGGAGTAGGTGACTTCTGGATTTCAAAGCAAGTTCCAATCCAATGGGAAATATCAATCAAATACTTTGGCAACTTCTGTAACATGAAAATGTAATATTTGCTCCATGGTAATATATCCAACTAATCGATTGGGATAAGATGGGCTAAGAGCAGGATTCAAATGTGGACATGGAGTAAAACCCATTAACGTGTGGCGTTATTAAAGGTCCAGATTGGTTTCTGTATTGTTGAAGATCGGAAGGAAGAGACCCACAAAAGTAGAATCTTTCAAAATATTAAAACCATTTCTTTGGTAGGAAACAGAAAAAAGTAGAATATTTCAAGATATTAAAATCATTTCTTTGGTAGGAAACAGAAAAAAGTAGAGTATAGAGTGAAAGAGAAAATGGGGCAAAAAATTGATGTGTTTTTTGGTGGGAGGATCGCGCCTTTTATATAGGATTTCCTTTCCCCGCCCCGTGCGCGATATACATTTGCAGCCACGCACTGTGCAGGACTTACTATGCAGGACTTACTGTACAGGACGCACTGTGCAGGATCCGCGAGGAGGTATTAAATCAATAGGGTGGCGCGTTAATTTTAACCTCCGTATCAATGCAACTGTTATTCTTAAATCTCCAATCCTTTAATAATTTGGTCCTTTGAAACCATCTCTTTTGGTTATTTTGTTTCCTGCATCTAATCCAAGATTCCCATCATTCCCTGTTTTCAATTGGATTAATCGATATTCCAGATTATCGGTATATTCTATGGCTGCCTTTCCTATGGCCGCCTTTTTATGGCCCCCTTTTCTTTAACCCCCTTTCCTATGGCTGTCTTTTCTTAGACGAGAGTTAATGAGATTTAGTGACGTTTAAAGCTTGACGAGTTCATTCATCAAAATAAGGTTTTCATCTTTCCAATTGTTTCCTGCATCCATGTATGCAAAATGAATACATGTGCATTTCCATTGTACTTGTTTCATGTTCAAGATTCAGTTTAATATGCTCAAGATTCAGTGTTTTTGCTCAAGATTCAGTGTTTCATACTCAAAGAGTCCATTGAAAGCTTTGGTGTTTGGTCCATATCAGATGTTAATGACCTAACCGAATCATCGTTGTGCTTATAGATTGGTCAGATTTGATAGTATTCTTCCTTTGAATTTGGAATCCGTGTTGATCAATATGCACTATACTTATTGATAACTTACCAAACTATTGGATCCAAGAAGAATAGTGGTTGATACCAAGGATATTTGAAACCGAATATAAGAAGTTGTGTTCCCAATTTCAAAAGGGGAAAATGAAATTACTCCATTATTTCTTTACCTTCCTTTTAGTTGACACTGTTTGGGCAAACTTTATACAAGATTACCCATTGGTATTCTTTGCCGGAATCAATGGTACCTTGTACCCACTTGCCAGCACTATTCATTATGTTAATGACGAGCCAGTGCATCTTTCATCACATGGAGATGAGCTGGGGGATATCATTCAATTCACTTTTAAGGACAAGCAAGCTTCAACAAATGAAAATATCATCTTGGGATCTTTGGGGGACGTAAATGGCTTCTTGGCCATTGTTTCCTCTGATCAGGCTATTCTTATGCGGACATATACGTTTTGCGTCCTCACAAAACTATACCGGAGAGAGTACCTGATCCTAATATGCCTGAAATGACTGAAGTTCCTGAAATACATGAGTTCCTGAAATGACTGAGTTCCTGAAATGCCTGAGTTCCTGAAATGACTGAACCTTCAAAGCCAAAAGATCCCACCATTACGCCTCTTCCAATTCCACCATTCCAAGTACCACAACAATTTCTGAACCTATAAACTCGAATATTCCCAGAATTATGGATCCTTCGAACTCCAACATTTCAAGTGTATCAACAATGTCAGAGGACCTCAAACCTGCCAAGTCCGACCTTCCACGTACTATGACATCTTCAAACTCAAATATTTCAAGCACTTTGGGATCTTCTCAAATGTCTAGTACACCCAGGTCCTCTATCTCCAACAAGATGGGTAAGACAGAAAGCTCGGTTCCCAACAGCATCCCAAGCAAAACTCATCCCACGCCTAACTCTTTGAGCATGAATGGAGAAGTTCAGTCATCCACGTTGAAAGCCACCACCGTTACTAAAGAAGACACTGCGTTTGTCACCGTTTGCCCAGAGTGTATTGCCTCTTCCCAACATACTGTCTGGAAGACCCACACCGGCTTCACCACATAATGTGCACAAGAGACGACTGTGACCATCACCATATGTGACCATGGATGCCAGCCATCCACCGTGACTGTGACTGCACCTACCACCTTGACCATAACTGGGGTTTGTATTGTTCCAGAAACCATGGGTGAAGCCACTGCCACAGACCGGGCAGAGATTTCCAGCGGCCCGTTTAGGGAAAGTGAAAAGGCGGAAGATTCTAAGCCAAAGAAGGAATCTGACACGCCAAAACAAGAACCTTCCGAATCAACACAAGAACCTTCCGAATCAAAAGGAGCAGATGTCAAGCCAAAAGGGGAAGCTGCCAACCCAAAAGCTGATAGCAAGGCTGATAAGGATGACAAGGCTGACAAGGCTGACAAGGCTGACAAGGATGACAAGGCTGATAAGGCTGATAAGGCTGATAAGGTTGATAAGGTTAAAAGCAACACGCAGACTGTTACCCAACCCAAGCCAAGTGTTCCTGCATTTGTTAATGCAGCTTCCAATCATCACATTGGTGCATGGATCCTTGGACTCGGTCTTTTGTTTGAGTAGTCCCAAATGGTGACTCGATACTTTTCCAGCCATTCTCGAATTTCTTGCCTCCCCTGAATTAATATGGATAATAGAACTTCAGCAGATTAAGCTATACTATACACTACTACTAGGATATTCTAGTATAGTGTAGTATGAAACAGTAGAATTTGTAGAGCCAGGAGACAGAATAGTATGGAGTTGGGAGTGGAGTATGTGAAGTTGGTTTGATCAGTCACGAGGCCTGGTCACTGGTTATAAGCCCACTCTAGATAAACTAGTAAAATGTAAAGTGCTAGATACCTAGGAAATCCAGAAGAGTATTCATATGACGACCTGCATCTAGTATTCGGAATCAAATCAACTATCAACGCTCGTACCGAATAGACTTGAGGAGTATAGTTATCATTGAATAATTTCCCAGTTTAGATTCTTCATGATCAATCTGATTACATTCACAGTATGTAATAAAGTCACCGAAAGCCACCATGGTATATTCACTTTCTAATACTAGTATCCATCAATACCACTAATTAGAATACCACCAATAATACCACACCAGTATTCATCACCACCTTTAGAATTAACAAATTATCACCTGCTACTAGAGCATGCAGTTTCTTTAGTATCTATTAGGAATATTTACCTGCATCAAAAATAATGAGCAGTGAAATACCCGGGGGCGCGCGGCTTTATATACCCCGAGTTTTTTTTTGCAGCATGTTTCCTACACCCCTTGTTTCAGAATGGTGGCAAACGTATGCGCACAAACGTATGCACACAAACGCATGAACACAAACGCATGAACACAAACGCATGCACACAAACGCATGAACACAAACGCATGAACACAAACGCGGGTGATAACTATATAAGAAACTATATAAGAACCCATAATCCCTTTTAAATTTACATCCATTATTTTTATGACTTGACCTTTGCCCTTTGGTGGCTCTTTGAAAATAGATATACGCTTTGAATTGGAAGTGCTAGTATGTCAAATTGCCGTCTAATGCCTACAACTTTACATTTAATGTATATTTGATAAAGATATGACTGGGTGATAGTTACTACTACTACTGATATTACTACTACTACCACTGATATTACTACGACTACTACTGCTGCTACTACTACTACTGCTGATATTACTACTACTACTACTGCTACTACTACTACTACTACTACTACTACTACTACTGCTACTACTGCTGCTGCTACTACTACTACTACTGATATTACTACTACTTTTGCTACTACTGCTACTACTACTACTACTGCTACTACTACTACTGCTGCTATTACTACTACTGCTACTGCTACTACTGATATTACTACTACTACTACTACTACTGCATTATACTTGGGTACTGGTGAAATCCAGTCCTGTATCACTCGGCTTTAAAGGTCTTATACCAGATAGACTGGAAGAGGATGAACACTTGCCAGATTTCAAAAAAAAAAAAAACAATTAGAGTCATAAGCTTAGGCTGGCTGAATCCTGTTCTATGTGGAAGAGGGTAAATGATATCTACTATCAGCATCGTCAATCTAGCCTATTAGTCAAGTGCTCTCCACTCACTACAGCAATTTGGAAGGGATATTTTTATATGATAAGAGCTGTACATCAGATGATGACTTTTTATGAAGAGTGAAAGTGAATACCCCAACACGTGACTATTTTGGTGGCTCCTATTGCCCAGATTATTATGGTGGCTCCTGTTGCCCAGACTATGTTGATAGTCATTATAACGCTGGAGTATAACACCCAACAAACATTACAAACCATGCAGTGGGGAGATCTAAACTCATTGACTCAAAGCTGATGGGAATTCATCTTAATTGGATCTGAGTATAAACTCAGTTAATCCCGTCCATTCCGAAATATGATTAATCATGAAACTTCTGGAAGTTGGTCTATGTGCAGGACAATCAGGCACAGACGTTCAGAAGCATTACTCAAAGCAGACAAGCAGACAATGCAGTCATCATACAACAGCACGCAGAGATAGAAGCAGAAGTGCCCTAAAAAAACACATTCCAAGAGCAAAGAAGCTCCAAGCCGGTTGTGGTTGTGCACTCCACCTGCAACCACCCGACCTGCCTACAAGCCAATATCTTAAGTAAGTGTGGGAGAAGAGTATGTGGGAGAAGAGTATGTGTGGGAGAAGAGTATGTGTGGGAGAGGGTGCACCAATCAATAAGCATTATCGGAAATTGATGTTATTACTCATAAGCCTGAATGCCTGATTAACTAGAGTTTTGGGCAATGGTTTCGGGTTCCATTAGTCATGACTAGCTGCAGGAACACCAGCATATCAGTTTTGCAAAAGTCTTCTTTGATTACCACTAAGATTACTTCTTCAAGATAAGATCGCTTTCTACTGGATACTCTATGGTATTGGGAATTGTTTGGGGTATTTCCGACACGTGACGCGTCAGTGCTCGTGACGATACTTAATATGAGTGACCTTAAAAATAGACGCAAAGATGGTGTGACTCTATGATGAGACTAGGTTGTGTGAAGCCCAATTAAGGTGTACTAACCGGGATCTTAATATACGAGAGAAGGTTCGGGGATTGTTTTATCCGTGGGTAACGGGCAGAATACAATGGGAGTGCATTGGACCACGTGGGCCAATTTATTAGGTGCAGCAGACCCGTACCTCCGAGGGTCAGCCGTCTATAAGACAAACCTGATTATGTGAAGTGTATGGAAGTCAGAAACATGTGACATTCTTAAACACTAAGAACCGTTGAAAGATTAGAAGATCTGAAGATCCGAACACCCGAACATCCGACCAGTTAAAGATGTGAAACACATGGGAAACACGTCTGAAACACTCCAGAAACGACCGCGTATACTTACTGTGTGCGCATATGAATGCATGGACTAGAGTGAAACAAATCACCACGGAATTCCAAACCAAAGGCAAAGAGGAGTGACAAATTTTTTTCCAAGACTTCTTATTTGGGTGTGGGCCTGCATAGAAGCGTTGATATTAAACCAAAAAATCCCTTCAAGCCCTAAAATTAACTTTGGATTTTGAAACGATAAGAATAGATGAATGTGCGGGGGATTATATGCAGGACGCACTAAAACACCAAATTCATTTCCATACAAGTGCATTCAACTACTCCATCACCAAGTTCCAAACCGCCAAAGTGAAGAGAATTCGACTCTTTAAGATCGATTTTTTGAAGGTCCTCGTCCTTATTATTTGCTGACATCAGTACACCATTCCCAAAATTACCATTTTAGGAAACAATCAAACGTCCCATTTTGGAACTTCCTCCTTACGAATCCCCAAAAATCCTCAAAAATCCCGCCTACTCCTTGATTCAAAAAATCCCCTATTTGATTTTGGGTTTTCTCCAAAAAATCTGTGTCTAAATCCCACTTGGAAAAATCTCCATCAATTTTTAATTGAAACCTTCCAATCATCAAATCAAGAACCTTCCAATTGCCTGATTCGTCCAAATTGATTTCTTGATCCTCCTTAATCTTTTTGACTTATTTGATAGTCTACGTGGTCTAGTTTAGTCTATTATAATTGTTTATTGATTATTCTAGTCTTTGGAATCTCTTGATTTTGTGGATTTCTTAATAACTAATTGATCTACTGGGATTCTTAACTGGAATACCTGATTTTCTGGAATACCTGATTTTCTGGAATACCTGATTTTGTGGAATACCTGATTTTCTGGAATACCATATACTAGTGTCCTGATACTAGTCACCTGATCTACTAGTCACTTGATATTCTAGTATACCTGATATTCTAGTACTCCTGATACTAGTACTCCTGATCAGTTTGAAATACCTAATATTGTGGAATACCTGATACTAGTCACTGATATTCTAGTGACTTGATATTCTAGTATACCTGATATTGTGGAATACCTGATACTAGTCAGTGATCTTTTGAATTCTTATTAGTCTAGTCACCAGATACTAGTCCAAACCATCGTTTTGGTATATTACAACCTGGATTTACTGAGCCTGTTGAACATTTCCAAGATGAACTCTATTACAGGAGTGAAGCTGCATACAGATGAAGGAGCTTACCAGGAAACAGAAGAAAAATCATACGACTTCTACCTACAACTGTTCGAGCCCAATGTTTATCGACCTTCTGAAAGTTCCAAGAAAATGAACTACATTAAAATGGAACATATGCAAGATATCAAAGATTTGGATAAACACTTGGATCTCCATGATATCAATTATATGGAAAATATTGATTTTATCAACCCACAGGGTATAAGAGATGGTTCCCATGCTTTTCCTCCTACAGACTTTGCTCAGAATACACCAAGTCTTGGACCCAACCGGTCCAATACTCTGAATCAGAAAGTGAACCAAAGTCTGAAACTGAATCTGAACCTGAACCAGAATCTGAACCAGAACCAGAGCCAGAACCAGAACCAAAACCAGAACCTGGGATTAGGGACAAGTCTTCAAAATCAAACACTTCAGAGTCTTCATACAACAATATTCCAATCACCCATTCTCCCCAGTCAAGACCAAAAATCATATAACCAAGAACACCTTTTCCAAAAACAAAAACAACGGTCTCGACATCAAAGCACACCGTTAGTATCACCAGCAGTGACACCCTTGGAGATTCACAAGTCGTACTCAAACCAGATCTATGCCAGCAACCTCCATGATTTTGAGCCACTCACCAGTCCTGCCCTTAAAGCTCAACAAGGCAATTCGAATTCCCAAATCCAAACCTCTCATATCTCTCTGGGAGAAAGACGACGGTCTCTGTTAACATTTAATGGAGATTATAATGGAGGAACACCAGCCAAAAGAAGAACACCCCATTCGACCCCTAAGATGCAGGCGGTCAATAGTTCCAAGGTTAAACCATCACCTTGTGAAGTGTTTCGAAAGGCATCTCATCAGTTTGAACCTCTTCCTGATCTGTCACATGAAACATGCAATTTAACTAGTGGAGAAACCACTCCCATGTTACCACCACAAGGGAAAAAGATGGTTATCAACAACTCCAATATTTCCAATGCCAATGGAGGAAATGGAGGAAATGGAAATTTGGGACCAGGGCTTATGAACTTTACAATGAATCGTCTTGCAGAACAACAAAACCCTTCATTTGAATCATTTAAAGAAGGCTATGAAAGAGATTATAGAGGTGATCAAGATGGAGAGTATAAATACCTTAAGGATGACTTTAAACGGTATACTTCTCTGTCGGAAACCCTGCCGAATCTAGAAGCACAGGGTGATGAATATGGTCGGCGGGAGAGGCCAGCAGTCAAGAAGACATCACATAAGTTGGCTGAACAGGGAAGGAGGAATCGAATGAATCAGGCTGTACATGAACTTTCGGGGTTGATTCCTAGGGAGATTCGGGAGAAGGTTTCAATACCTTCCAAGGCTACTACTGTTGAATTGGCTTCCACTTATATCCGACAACTTTTGGATGAATTGGAAAAGGCAAAGAAGGCTATTGATAAACTGGAGGATGAATTCTAACTCTGGCGTTTAGAACTTGGCACGACCATTTCGCATTATGGACTTGGCACGACTATTTCGCATTATGAACCTGGCACGACCAAGTCCTGTATATACCAACATATACAAATTTTGATACTTTAGATAATTATAGAGACCCTTATAAAAAGTAGACTCTTATAAAAAGTAGACTCTTATAAAAAGTAGACTCTTATAATTGGGAAGATTGGTTTCTTTGTGCGGGAGTATGTGCAGGAGCCACCCCATAATCTCTTTATATGCAGTCAAGGAGACATGAAAATGAAATACAAAGGAATCTGATTTTTCGAATTCCACTGAAAATACCTCACGTAAAAATGGACGAGATCGGAATCGAACCAATGACCTTCTCCTTGCAAGGGAGACGCGCTACCAACTACGCCACACGCCCAGTTTTCGTGTATATAATTTAAATGCACACCCACTCATTCCATATCGGGCTCAAGCCACGTTTCAGCAATCTAACAAATCTATATACTCTAAGTACAAAACTCCTATATTCAGAGCTTGGACATTCAATTCTTAGCACTCACTGCTCTTTAGAAATGTCCTTCTTCTTTTGACCTTCGTCCAGCATATTCCCATTGGGAAGACCCTTATTCTTGGCCATTTCCTTCACATAACTAGTGGCCGAACCCATATCCTTTTTGGCTTCAGCAGCTCCCAATTTCCACTGGTAAAATATGCCATGTTTCTCCCGCAACACCTTCTTCTTCTTCGCCACTTCCCTATTGATAATGCCAATCTGCTCATCATAAGGTATACCAGCTTCAGCAGCAGCCATGGTTTCTTTACCGAAAAGAAGGTCAAAAACACGGCCATCGGACCAGAAAAACCCTCTGCGGTCCACTATCCATGATTTGTTCTGGCCAGACTCTTTTAGAACAAAGAAAAAGAGTGACTTCTCTGCAGTCCCGTAGAACCCTTTCCCCGTCCATACCCTAGCCGTATGATTTCTAATCAAATTCTGTAATGGAACAGTGTATACCGGAGTTGGTTGGCCTGGTAAAAGTGGATATGACGTGAACTTGATGTGTTCAACGGGCCCTGGAAGATACCACATGCGACGTACCAAACGGGAAGGGAACATGATGAACTGGTAAGAAATGAAGAATGCAATTGCACCCAAAGAAGCAAACTTCACAAGATCAATGGCCCATTGCCGTTTCCGTATAGGCTCACTTTCTTCAGTCACGTTTTCGTTATAGGTTTTCGTGGCATTGAAGTATGAAAACTCCAAAAGTACACACCCGTACACTGCAAACACCACTGCACAACAGAAACAACCAAGGAAGTAAAGTCTGTGTGGTTCCGATTCGTAAAGAAGTTCGGGGGCCGTTTTCCGTTTCAAAATATGGATCACTTGACGAAACGACATATTGGGCCCCACTCGGGGCACTCCGGGCCGAGGCAAAAGCGTCGGAACAACTTCTTTAGTAAGTGGAAACCGAGGGAACCGATCCCGGAGCTCGTTGGTTTGTTTTCCCTCTCCGGGAATATGTTGTTTCAAATGTTTCCATTCTCCTTGGGAAGGAAGGTTGTTTTGAGGGTTGAAATTCTCGGGTAACTTGGAGTTGAAGCGGAGCGAGAGGAGAATCCGGGAAGGCCGCAACTGCCGCGTCCCGATCTGTGCCAAGAACATGTTTCAAAGGGATCCGAGATGGTACCTGATAGAGTTGAGGTGAGAAGGTGGGTAGAGTTGAGGTGAGAAGGTGGGTAGAGTTGGGTGGAGAGATGGGATAATTTTCGCGGCCGAAACATTACCGTATTGGGTAAGTTTCCGGACCACGTTTCGGACATCATATGTCGATCTCTCCACCCCTCCCTACTTCTTCCCCCTGGTCTCTGCCCTTTTCAATTGCACCGGCCGTTGGCCCACGTATTTGCCGTTCATCTCCTTGAACGCCTTTAAGTAGTCGTGCAGTGACGAAAACGCCACAAAGCCAAAGCCCTTGTTTTCCTTGGTCTTCGGATCAATCGGCACCTGCACCTTACTCACAGTGGTGTATATGGAAAACGCCTGGGCCAACACCTCGTCCGTGGCCTCGGGCCCGAGGTTGCCGACAAATAGCCTGAAATGGCTAGGGTTCCACGGCGCCGAAGCCGCTGGGAGCATGCTGGTGCGCGTTGCGCTATGAAGGTAAGACTCGGGCCTTTTGCCGCCCGCAAGCCGCCGGTCCGACGATTTGCTTGTATACATCTTTCCTTTCTTGCCCATACCTTTCTTGGCCATACCGGTTTGGGGAGCCATTTGGAGTTCAAAGTGCTTGTTTCAGAAGAGTTGGATGCGTGCGCAGACATGCGCCAATATGCAGGCGCGCCTTATGTATCCTTTGCAGCCCCCTCCAAAAATCCCTATATAAAGCCCTCTTTCCCCAAGATATTTCTCACATAGAAATTATTCTAGTGGTCATTCTTTCTGAAACTATTGCGGCTGTCTCTTTGGTGATATGGGATATTCAATCATATGATGGAATTCATAGTGTGGACCAATCGTATTCTGATTTCAAAAATCAGTGGTTAGTATTGGAATTGGGGAAATGGTCTTGATATAGCGTTAACGGTGGCGTATGCTGTGGGGATTTTGATGGTTGTAAAAGCATGTTTCAGGTGAGGAGTGGGGATGGTGGTGCATGGCATGATGCAGCGGGCTGCACGTTTGTGTTAGGCACCAACTGCATCACCAAAAACTGTGCGGTTAATGGCATCGCGCATCGTTCCAACAACATCATCAATCCGGTAATCCTGAATCTCACGAGTTGGTCACACGAATTGATTAGACTTGATCATCATATAAGTTCCGAATTAATCTGTGGAATCTTAATCAGAGATAGCTTCCCAATCAGGCAGAAGCTTCCCAATCAGGCAGAAGCTTCCCAATCAGGCAGAAGCTTCCAAATCAGAGACAACATTAAAGTCTAATCCTGTCCAAATACATACTCTGCCATAATGTTCATCTTGACAGAAATATCGGACCTCATAAGAGTGCCGCCACAATCATTCAATACGCCGATCCATCACGTGCTCAAGGATGAGTTGCACCAAAAGTACTCCAACAAAGTGATCTCCAACTTGGGCCTCGCCATCTCGGTATTGGATATCCTGGATATAAAGGACGGCTTGCTAAAACCGGGAGATGGAGGGTCATACGTGGAAGTACAATTCCGCATGATTGTATGGAAACCTTTCGTGGGTGAAATTCTCTCGGGGTACGTTGCCGATTGTTCGGCCGAAGGAATCAAGGTCCGAATGGAGTTCTTTGATGAGATCTTCATCCCCAAGGATTACCTTTTCGAGTCATGCACCTTCCGGCCTACCGATAAGGCGTGGGTGTGGCAGCCGGATGAGGAAACCGAGTTGTTCATTGATATCAACGAAAAGATCCGGTTCCGGGTGGAGGAAGAGATTTTTGTTAACATCAAGCCCAAGTCGAGTCTGGAGGCATTGGGGTTGGAGGACAATCCCAACAAGGCACCTCCATATGCATTGATAGCGTCTTGTCAAACTGACGGCATGGGATGTATATCCTGGTGGGATTAAAGGTTATCACATCAACCTATCTCCATCTGCATCTCCATCCCTTCAACCCGTTTACCATCCAGGTACACCAGTCGATGGCATCACCTTGGCCCTTGCACCGTTTCTTGATTACCTAAGTCGAACAATGGGACATATTCATGGCCCTTGGATCTGGTTGTCCAGCCATCAAGAAGCGAAGGTTTCTCGCAAAAGATTCTGTGGTGAATCTCCTTAAGTCTTGGCAAATGGTTTCTCACAAGACCACGTTCTTCTCGGTCATCAATTTGTCTTGTCTAGTCTTGTCTTGTCTTGTCTAGTCTTGTCTAGTCTTGTCTAGTCTTGTCTAGTCTTGTCTTGTCTTGTCTAGTCTTGTCTAGTCTTGTCTAGTCTTGTCTAGTCTTGTCTAGTCTTGTCTAGTCTAGTCTTGTCTAGTCTTGTCTTGTCTTGTCTTGTCTAGTCTTGTCTAGTCTTGTCTAGTCTTGTCTAGTCTAGTCTAGTCTTGTCTAGTCTTGTCTAGTCTTGTCTAGTCTTGTCTAGTCTTGTCTAGTCTTGTCTAGTCTTGTCTAGTCTAGTCTAGTCTTGTCTTGTCTTGTCTAGTCTTGTCTAGTCTTGTCTAGTGCAGTTCAAGCTATGATAGCCAAAAATGAGTGGTTCAACTGTATAGTGGAGCCAGTCTATACCAATACTTAGCTCTAGGGTCTAGGGGATAGATGAAGGAAAGTTATGCAAACGTATGGTGAACATTATAGTATACCAATGCTATTCGGCCACTAGTTTCCTCACCTAACAAACAAAGACACTATACTAAAACGTGGTATATTCCTCCTTCTTTCTCGTCCACATTCTCTCTATGACACCTCCAGTTATACTGAAGTTATGGTCAGCCAACAATAGATGTTTGACTAGTATAGAAATATGGAAATTCTATTACACAATTCGACTGGGACTAAGTGGGCATTTCAACTTGTAGTTATAGTGACTCCATATGACTCCATACTGCTTCTCCATTCCTTCTGGTGCATGCGTGGTTATCTGTAGCGTTCATTTCATACATGAGTAGTCAATCTGGTATGAACCTTTTATGAGTAGTCAATCTGGTATGAACCTTTTATGAGTAGTCAATCTGGTATGAACCTTTTATGAGTAGTCAATCTGGTATGAACCTTTGACAGGGTGACTTTGGGCAGGTGTCAATGTAATGGCCAATAATATAAGCAATGGGCCAATAATATAAGCAATTTGGAATTGAAAAGTCTTTGACGGTGACAACAATGATACATTATCTTGGAGAGTTATTGGGTTGCTGAAGCTCTCCTAGCAATAGAGCCCTTAATAGTCCCATTTTGGCATCTGGTTGTTTAAAGTGGCTAGATGGGTATGACTCACCCACTATCAAGTCACTATTCATTTAGCACTAAGTCTTCAACTTAAGATATTTGGATATACCAGCATTGGAGGATTTGTTCTTCAAGTAGACCTGGAAATCTCAAGACCTGGAAATCTCAAGATCTATTCTAGGATCTATTTTAATAGAAATGATGGATAAGATGATGGAACTGGCCATATTGAATTAGTAGGAAATGGGATTTCATGGAGATGAGTTGGCTATAACTATGGGTCGGTGGTGGCTGCAATTCCAAATATGGGTGCGCACCCTTGGGCGGTCGCGGCCTGCTTTATATACCCCTAGACTTTGCTTGTTGTTTCACATCTGCAGCATCCTGTCTTTGTGTTTGCATTTGCATTACATTTACATTTACATTTGCATTACATTTGCATTTGCATTACATTTGCATTTGCATTACATTTACATTTGCATTTGCCACCGAACCTACAGCTTGCAGTATATAAGGACGCTATTTCCACTGTAGTTTTACAGCAGCTCTACAATTTCCAATAACCTCTATTAGCTATGAAAATCCATGACCTTAGTGATTGATCCGATTGATAGTCTTTGGATCAAACTTTCAAACCAAAACAAATCCCTTTCAGTTTCAGCTACACTAAAACCTTTTCAATACAGAAATGATATATCGTGATGACTCTTAATCACATCCTACATGTTAAACAGTATGGTATACTGAATCCCCGTTATCGTTGGTATCATCTTTGCTATGACTTTCCTCGTGTCTCACGTGTCCTATACCTTTAGACAAGGCAACCTAGTCCCTGAAATAGAGGTATTGCATGGTTTTTCCTTAAGCATACTACAGGAAGTTAAGCCGTTTGGGAATAGTTAAAGTTTATTATTCCACTCTGCAATGAATTGAAGGGATAATTAAAATGGTGTGTGACTTGAACTTTTGTCGTGGACTGTCTCTGGTAGACTGAAATGAGAATTGAATCCAAGTGTCAAGTGGTGACACTTCAAGTGGTGACAAGTACCATCTCTCCAAAGGTACTGGGATTGTCAATCCAATTCTACTCACTGATTGGATAAGATGCAAAGTGGATTGTCTTGCAGGTTCATCTAAAAGCTTCCCATCCTGCATATACCACCCAAAGTGGGATTTTATTCATCAACCCTATTCATTTCCACGCCCACTATATGTACGTGGTCAGTCACCTCTACTGAGATTACTACCTGTTGTTAAACCATGAGTTTAGATTCACTATATGACTCTGTTCTAGATCACTATAGAATAGACTATATGGTATGGGTACTGCATATAGACGGGTTATAGAGTTGGAAGAAAACATCGGACTAGACACTCTATTGACGTCTACATTCAACTCACGTGTTTCACGTTTGTCGAGTGTGTATAGTTACCATGACACTCTATTCTACTTGTTGATTCTTGGTCAGGTTAACCTACATACTAGACCTCCACTGCTTGTTGGTGCATTCATTCTAAGAGATTCGTTCCTCCACTTCTCTTCTCCCTCTCCACTCCATTGCATCAATTGTACGACTCCATTGCATCAATTGTATGACTCAATTGTATTGCATATACTCGGAGGTGGAGCTGAACTTCATGTTGCCCTTAATCACCTTCTCCACAGCCTTCAAGAAATCCTTCTCGTTGGCGATCTTGCGCCGGGCCCGGATGGCAAACATACCTGCTTCCGTGCACACGGACCGCAACTCGGCACCTGTGGCGTTGGGACAGAGGCGGGAAATCAACTCCCACCGGATATCCTTCTCACAACTCATGGTCTTGGCGTGGATGCGGAAGATATTGGCCCGGCCCTCCAAGTCTGGCAATGAAAACTCAACCTTACGGTCAATTCTTCCGGGACGCAACAATGCTGGGTCCAACGTGTTGGGTCTGTTTGTGGCGAACATCACCTTGATGTTACCTCGGGGGTCGAACCCGTCCAATTGCGTGATCAACTCCAACATCGTCCTCTGGACCTCATTATCTCCTCCGGCACCATCGTCAAACCGAGCTCCTCCAATGGCATCCACTTCATCAAAGAAAATGATACACGCCTTTTTGGTACGGGCCATTTCAAACAACTCCCGTACCATCCGTGCACCTTCTCCCACGTACTTCTGTACCAACTCCGAGCCAATCACACGAATGAAAGTGGCATCCGTTCTATTGGCCACTGCTCTAGCACACAAGGTTTTTCCTGTACCGGGGGGACCGTACAACAAAATACCCTTTGGAGGATCGATTCCAAGCTTCACAAACCGTTCGGGTGAAAGCAAGGGAAGCTCAACCACTTCACGCAACTTCTCAATCTGCTCCTTGCACCCACCCACATCTCCATAAGTCACATCTGGCTTATCCTCCACGGTCATCATGGTCACAGAAGGATCGATTCGAGGCGGCAATGGCAACTGGATCTCATACTTGTGTCTATCCACACCAACACGCATACCTTCTTCAATATCAGTGGGAGACACCCGCTCTCCAAGCCCCACCACAAACTTGGCAATCTGCTTGATGTTAATCACATACTTCTGTTTGTTATCCGCATTCTCCATGAAATCCAACTGTGGCGGAGGGCTGGTGGCGTCGATGATCTTCGTACACCGGGCCACCTGCAAAGGTTGCTCCAGTGACATCCTCTGCTTATCGCCCATCACATCCCATAAATGGGGGGCGGCGAGCCCAGTATCGGATTCCTTGATACCGATATTCTCCTTGATACGTTCTTCAAACGCCTTCAAGTCCTTTTCAATCTGTTTCAACTGTGCTGCATACGGAGCGGCACCGTATGTTTTTAGCACTTGAATGTCACCCTCTGAGAGTGGCACCACTTTATCATCTGAAGGTTCATCTTCGTTGGCGACGTATTTGTCCCAATCGGCTTTTGGTGGCATGGTAGTGGATGAGAGTTGTTGCCTTCGTGCTTTGAGTATCGGGCGCGCACCCGTACACCATGCAGGATCTCACTCCTCACCAAAACCACTTTCAATTTCAATCTTTTGGCCCTCCACAGATTTGATTGATTTGAAGACTTCCTAATTAAGAAATCTTATATAAAGGAACCCTTCATCAAGACTTCCTAATTAAGAAATCTTATATAAAGGAATCCGTCATGAAGACTTCCTAATTAAGAAATCTTATATAAAGGAACCCTTCATCAAGACTTCCTAATTAAGAAATCTTATAGCAAGGAATCCTTCATCAAGACTCCCTAATTAAGAAATCTTATATAAAGGAATCCTTCATCAAGACTTCCTAATTAAGAAATCTTATATCAAGGAATCCTTCATCAAGACTTCCTAATTAAGAAATCTTATAGCAAGGAATCCTTCATCAAGACTTCCTAATTAAGAAATCTTATATAAAGGAATCTTTCATCAAGACTTCCTAATTAAGAAATCTTATATAAAGGAACCCTTCATCAAGACTTCCTAATTAAGAAATCTTATACCAAGGAATCCGTCATCAAGACTCAAACTCATGCACAAGGTCAAGGCCCATTTTCTTGATGGTTTCTCCACTAGCCACCAATGGATTAAAACATGAAAGTTTCATATTGATGATCTTCAACTTCTCCACATACGTTTCAAACCGATCCACAAACCGAGCTGGTTTCATGTCGCTATTCAATAGAAACTTAAGGAGATTCACAATCAACTGAAGATTGCTGTTGAACTCATTAAGACGCAAACTCAAGTCAGCCTTCGACAGCTCGGGAGAGAGAATCCGTGGAAGCGAATCCACACTATAGTCAATGACCTTGAAAAACTTGACGAACCAGAAAAGTGAATAAGTGGAGGTAGCATCGGCGTGTTTCTTATCACTCAGTTCTTGGAGCAAAAGACTGAAGGAATTGGATAAGAACTGGAGTGTGAATTGGAGCGATTCGGTGGCTGAAAGCTGGTCCATTTCAATCAATAAGTAATAATAATCCAAGTTGATGAGTCCAATGAAGTTGGGAAGAAGAGCCAGCTCGCTATATTCTTTATGGATCAGCAGCAGGATCAGTACCCTCCAAGCCTCCAAATCCGCTGAAAATTGCGTCAAAACTGCCAGGTCTTTCTCTATCAATCCCAATTTGAGTGAAAGCATGCGGTCCTGGAGTTTATGGAGCTGTACTTCACTAGACATGAGCGTTCCAATGGCATCTGATTCTCCATCATGAAGAGTTTCCTTGAACTGAGCATTAAGTCGGATGATTTTCGTGGGTATAAACTGGCTGAGTTTATTAAGCACCAACGAAAGCTCCTTATCGAGATTGAAAATGGTCCAGAAACACCGTTTTCTCATACACGTCTCAGTCCGGCCAGAAAAGTCGGTCATGAACACAATGAGTCGGTTCAAAAACCCCACTATGTTCCATAGAAGATTCAAGTTGCTGACATTGATGGCATAAATGCTGAGGAGAATCAAAAGATGGGCCTTATGGAGATCTTCCTCCGACTTGATATCATAGCTGATGATATCCACCATGGACTCAATGAGCGAGTCGCTGAAATACTCCCCATAATGTCGAGTATTGTAGTTGGTATCGTAGATAAGACACCCTATGGACATGACCATGTAGATATCCAACTGAACAAACGTCTCATTTTCAAAGGACATGCCCTGGAGTTTCTGGATATACGAGGGTCGGCTCAAGAAGGGGTACCTCCACTCGTAGTTGGCGAAAAACGTGTGCACGAAAAGAGACGGCAAGCTGGTATCCTTGATGGGACGGACCACCAAGAACTCTTCCTCGAGGTTGCCTGAAGACAGCAGCGAGGGGATTGAAGAAGAAACCACTTTTTGGGGCACGGAAAAGTGACGCTTGGGCACTCGGCTCTTGGAGTTTTGACTGGGGACCCGGGGACCGTGGGTATTAGGGGGCTGCACGTAAGCAGGGAGGTCGATGTTCCGGAATGCTTCACCTTCGGAACCGAAATCGCCCTGGCGACTTTCCTGGGGTTCGGTAGGAGAAGCCAAAGAGGCGCCTGCGCCATGAACATCATTATCCAAACGGGTCTCAGGTCTGGGTATTTCATCCAGCCTAGCAGTTTCAAGTCGGGAAGGCCCTTCTCTGGACCCTTCTCTGGACCCTTCTCTGGACCCTTCTCTGGACCCTTCTCTGGATACTTCTATAGAGAAGTCTTCCAGTTTGGCAGTCACAGTCTCGCTGTTGACTTCCAGTCTTTCTCCCTCCTCGACTTTCCCGGTCTCCAGGGTCTCCGACTCCCCAAGAGGTTCCTGTCTCGGCTTCTTCCGCCGTCTCTCCACATACTGGCACTCGGCACATGCCTTCTGGCAAGTGTCACACACCGGAAACGTCCTTGAGCATTTTTTCTTCAGCTTGTAGCAGCGTACACAGCTGGAATGGTGAGTTCCACCTGCAACTCCAGTGACCGGCACTTCCACCGATATTCGGGAATTATCACTTGCAGTAGACGGAACGTTCCTTTCACCCGCTTCTCTCCGGAGAGTATATTCACACAGCACCTGACGCTTTAAACAGTTTTCACAATCAGGCAAGGTTCTAGAACACCGCATCTTCATCCGATGGCACCGGGCACAACTGGCTTGGCTGAGGTTATCCTGGGACTCGTATTCGGGAGTGTCGCCCCGTGTTTCAGAGAAGGGTTTTTTGTCGAGCTTAAATTTGGAAGCCACAGATCCATTTCCCATGAGTTTTCGATAATACACATCCATTTCAAAAAGGGAAAAGCAGGGGATCGAAATAAGTATCAAAAATTAATCAGTAAACAGAATCAATTCAACAATCATCAATTCAATAGATTAATTTGGTAATCAATTTAATAATCAATTATCAATAGACCAACTCAATAGGCAAATTCAATAGACAATTTCAATGGACGAATTAGACAATTTCAATAGAAAATTCAATAGAAAATTCAATAGATCAACTCAATAGACAAATTATCAACAAATTCAATAGACCAATTCAATAGACCAATTCAATAGACCAATTCAGTAGACCAATTCAATAGACCAATTCAATAGACCAATTCAATAGGCAAACTCAATAGAAAATTCAATAGGCTAATTATCAAAAGATCAATTCAATAGACAAATTGTGAAAAGACCAATTCAATAGACAAATTATCAGTAGATCAATTCAAAAGACAAATTCAAAGGACCAATTAGACAAATTCAATAGACAATTCAATAGACAAATTCAATAGACAATTCAATAGACAATTCAATAGACAGTTTGGACAAGTTGACTTTAAATAATTGGTCTAGACAGATGAGTGGCTTATGATCGAAGCAGTGAAGATGAGGTGGAATTGAGACCAGGCACAGAGTCAACAATGGGCACTGAAGATGGGGATTTTCACCAGTCAGTAAAAATTAGAGGGGGGGGATACGCTCCTTATATAGTACGGAGGATATGCAGCCAAGAAGAGACGCAGGGCTTTGACGCAGGGATATGCAGCAGGCAGTTAGGGGGAACGAACTGAAACGAGTTTGAGACAAATCCCGAGGGCAAGTCGCCGAGGTCCGAGGGTCTGCGTAGACTGGAGAGCAGGTGGGAGTTGTGATGGAGTTCCGAGGTCGACTTCGGGGGCGACTTCGGGCGCGACTTCGGGGCACACTTGGGGCCGCCACAGGGGTATTCCGAGGTGGCTTCGGGGGTTGCCTGGGAGAGAGGGCAAATTCCGAGGGTTGCAATATGTTTCAAGGCAGTTCCGAGGGTGCTGCAAAGTCTAGGGGAACAGGTTGGTTTGTATTCAAGATGATTCGGGGGCCGTGCGTAGACCGAGAATTTGCCTAATGAGGAGTGTACGCGGAGGGAAGCGGTGGATGACTGAGCTCGCAAGAATCCCGAAAACATCGGTACACCGATCGGGGTCCTGCACATAAACCAAAGATCCGTACACCAAACATCAAAAACCCGTACACCAAAAATACAAAAGACCCGTACACCAAAATACAAAAACCCGTACACCACCCGATCCATACGCCAGAACATCGATTTAGTCTATATACATTATGCCGTTTCCGGCAAAGATTCTTCCGAAACAGCAGGCTGAGCAAAAGCCTTCAAGGCCATCTGCCTCATCTCATCCAAGAAAACACTTTGATACTTTGCGTTGTATGCAGGCAAGCTATCATGCTCAACCAAATCCAATCTCCAATGGGAATCGTCTCCCTTCCTCCAAAGCGACTCCCATAATGCAGTGGTATTCTCCAAGTCAAATTCATCAATCACGTGGGCCAAGTCAGCAACCGCCTCCTGCAGGTAAGCCGGACGATACTGCCCAGAGTACCAAGTATTCCCCTCATCATTTAACCTCCTCATACCCTTGGCCTCCTTCTTCTGTTCCACGTCACGTGCCCGGCGTAACGCCACCAATCCTTCATACGCCGCCACCGCATATTCATAGTTGGAGAAGTTCACCACACACATGATCCTCCATAAGTCAGCCCGGCGGCTAGGTTTCCTGTTTTCCCAATTGGGCCTTGTGAACTGCGTGTCAAGTTGATATTGGTGAAACCCAGGGACCTGCAGATAGAGTACTTGCCCGGAGAAGTTATTCTTGAACATGAAGAGTTGGGGGGCAAGGTTGAGTTGTTGGAGATCGGCGGCAGACTTATGGCCGTCGGCGATCCGGGCGCCAAGGATCTTGCGGGCCTTGAGCTGCTCCAATAAATGCTTACGCATTTTCTTTTCCGATCTCAATCTCATGATAGGCATGGTGTATGGTTGGGATGGTGTATATTGGAAGTTGGTGAAGGAGTGATGATTTTTCTCGAGTCACGTGAGTTTCGCGAGTCACGTGGTTCAAAGTCGCGTGATACTGCACGTGGTTCGAAGGCACGTGGTTCAAAGTCGCGTGATTTTCGCACGTGCAGCGTCACGTGCACCTTCGGCACGCGATGCACCATTCTCTCCTCCATCTCCCCCATCACGTGTCCCCATGAACATCCTATCCGCCACCTTCGAGGCCCTGCTCTTATTGGGCACGTTCATATGCTTTTCGGCGTGGGCGTACCGATACATTTTCAACCATGACATCATCGTCAACTCCCACCGCCGCACGCCCAAAGCGGAATTCAACTCGGTTTCCGCCCGCATTGGGTACCGGCTTCTTCAACTCGATACGGAAGGAGATCAAGTTGTTCAGAGACTTGACCAATCAATTCCTTATACTTCCAATTCCTATGCAGTCTCCTTTAGAAATGAATCCGACAAGTCGGAGCTCTTTGGGGATAGATCCCGCTCTTTTCTGCAGGATATCGTTGGAATAGTGTTTTCACTCGGTATAGCACTTTCTCTCGAGCTTATTCTCGTTCTTATGATCCAACTCTTTGGTCTGGTAGAGGTGGGAGTCCATTTGATCAAAATCATCATTAAACTCTTGGTCGTGGTTGCCTCAACCATTAACCCATTGATGGTAATTTTCCTTGCCATAAACCAACGATTTCTGCGGAAAAAAACCGGCCCTGCTGACGTTACCCGATATTTCATGACCATGATAGTCTTTATGGCGTGGTATACTGCATTGGGCCGGTTTAGCAGCATCGCCAAAGGCCTTGAGGAGAATCCTGGACCTCGGACCCATTTGGAGCGCAAAACAAACGACATTGCGCTTTTGGGCATCTCCATCACTGCCATCTTGTCGGGGATAGGTTCGGCACTGACTCCCATCCGCATCTTTTGGTCCGATAGTGGCAAGTTGGCCAGTTTTCTTGGCCGAACTGCATCGGGTGCAGGAATCTCGGAGGCTCAAGTCAATGAAGGCATTCAGTCATATAATTCGACTCGGATGATCCTCAACAAACGCCGAGCGGAATTGGACCTGATTCGGGAATCTTCGGGCCCAAGAGTCACCGGAGGAGATTCCGAATCCACTGGCCGAAGAGGCCTTTTCCACCGTGTGCAGTCTCTTACTTCCATGGGTCAGGGAGAAGCAAAAGAATTGCAACGAGAGATTTCTTCATTGGAACTGCTTAATGAAACCATTTATGCTGAGCTTTGTGGAAAACTTGAGCGATTGGCCGAGTCCAAAAATGGCAGTTGTAACCGACGCCTCAATGCAATTGTCATGCTCTTCAATGTCATCTTCTCAGTTTATTGCATCTATCGCTTGATCAATGTCCTTGTTCTCCGACTCCCTTATCATTATTGGTCCAAGGATATGTTCAGAGTACTGCATGCAGACATTGGTAAAGATCTGTTCAGAGTACTGCATGCAGACATTGGTAAAGATCTGTTCCATCCACTGCATACAGGACCCCATCAAGTCCCTACCCCAGATTCCAATGATTTCAACAAAATCACCAAAGATGCACTTGCAATAACCATTGCCAAAATCATTCAGGCATGTTTTGGGTACCTTCCTCTTTCGGAAACCCAACTCATTAACCAGGTTAGTTTCATTCTTTCCGGCCTGTTGTTCCTCTGCTCATTTCAAAACGTTTTGGTGACCTTCACATCCGTGGGGCACCTTCTACCGGCATTGGCCATGGCAGAGACGACCAAAAGCTGGCTCAAAAACTTGATTTTGAGTGAACTTTTGGCCATCTATGTGATAGCCACTGCTCTCTTGATACGCCTGAATCTTCCTTCTGAATCGGCAGAGCTGATCCTGCACATCTTGTCGCTTACCTCGGAAACGGGCTCTTTTGGTGATATCATGAAGGAGGTTCAATTCATTGATGCATGGTTTGATAAGGTTTTCGCCGTTTCGGGGGTGGTATCCTTGTTGATTCTTGTGCTCAAGTCATATATCGAAAACGATACTTTTGATGGGTATGACGAAGAAGCATTCATTGAGGATAAGATGTCGTAGGCCAAGTGAAGGTGGGTCGTGTGACCTTAGCTCATGTGACGCCTGCACTCGTGACTTCCCGAGGGCCAAATATCGAGGATCCACATGCTGCAGGTTCGGCATGGGTAAAGATACACTGATGCAAGATGCGGTAGATTCGGCACGCGTGAATAGACTCAGATGCAAGATGCGGGCATAAATGGTGTCTGTATGCCGGTCCAGGTCGGGTGAAGCCACTCACATGCACTATGCGGGCATTAGTGAGGTCTGTATGCATGCTTTGATGCATTTATGTGCAGTCCGCGACGCACATTTCGGATTCCCCCAACTCCTCCGCACCCGGTGGATATGCTTGCGGGGCACTCCGTGATATAAATATCAGTCCAGGACCCTCTTCTCATCACATCATCATTTTTATCATGTCCAAGATTCACATTCCCAGAGTATCGGCCTCTCACCCCGAAAAATTCCGCGCTGACGTCAAGGACGCCACCCGCATCTTGAAACCCGGAGCAAGCTTCTCCGCCGATGACTCTAAACCAATCATCACCTCCGAGTCCCAAGTGGCCATCATCGGTGCCGGTTTCGCAGGCCTTGCCTCCGCCATCATGCTCAAAAAGAAAGCCAAAACCGACGACTTTGTTGTGTTTGAAAAACACGCCGAATGGGGTGGCACCTGGTGGGCTAACACTTACCCTGGATGCGCCAGTGACATTCCTGCATTGTGGTATCTGATCCACGGCGAATTGAATGACAATTGGAGTGACTTGCGTCCTCCTCAAGTGGAGATGGAGGAGTATATGTTGGCCGTTGTCAACAAGTATAACTTGCGGGAAAAGACCCGGTTCGGCACCGCTGTCAGTGACTTGCAGTACAATGAACGTACTGGCATGTGGAAATTGGCAGCCCTTGATATCAATAATGGTCAACGCTATGAGCACTTTGCCAAGGCTGTGTTCACGTGCCAAGGAGGGTTGGTTTACCCCAACGACACCAAATTTCCGGGACTCAAGGAAGACTTCAAGGGCGTGTATATGCACTCTGCAGTCTGGGATCATTCTGTTGACTTCACCGATAAAAACGTGGTGGTCATTGGAAACGGATGTTCTGCTGCCCAGGTTGTTCCTGCCTTGTTGGATATGGAACTGAAGAGCGTAACTCAGGTGTTCCGCTCCAAGCACTGGATCATGCCTCCACTCCCTGCATTCTTGTACACCATGTACAAGTTGCTCAGTTATTCACGTCTTGGACTCCTTTGTATCCGTTGGTTCATCATCATTGCTGCCGAGACCCGATATCCACTTTACCAAGGTAATGGACTCTTGCTGCGTGCAGTCCGGGGCTTCAATCGCTGGCTAGCCATCCGGTATATCCGCACCACGGCCCCCAAAAAGTATCAGGACATGTTGATCCCCGACTATAAAATCGGCTGCAAGCGGCTCATTTTCGACTATAAGTACGTGCCATCGTTGAACAACTCAAAATTCGACTTGACAGACCAGAAAATCGACCGCGTGACCGCCCATCACGTGGTCTTGGCTGATGGTACCAAGATCCCTGCCGATATCATTGTTGCTTGTACCGGATACAACGTTTTGCAGTCCACACGTGGCTTCACGGTGCATGGTAGAAACGGCATCAATTTGCAGGAGTATTGGAAGGAACATGGCGTGTCTGCATATAAGACCGTCATGGCCAAGGACTGCCCCAATCTCTTCTTCATTGGAGGCCCCAACTCCGCCACCGGTCATTTCTCCGTGGTTTCAGCCATCGAAAACGGTGTTGCCTTTGCCTCCAAATTCATCCCAGACATTCTTAACGGCTCCGTTAAATCCGTCACTGTCAAGGATTCCGTGTATTTTGACTGGTTCAGTACCGTGCAATCCCGGCTTAAAAATGCAGTTTTCGGTACAGCCTTTGGTGGCTGTGCCAGTTGGTACACCTCCGATGGTGTCAACGCCACTGCTTACCCTTACTCACAATTGTACTATTGGTTGTCCATGCGTTTCTTCAGCAAGAAGAACTTTGACATTGTGAGGGTGGACAAGAAGACGAACTAGTCACGATTCACCTCATTAGAATAAGTATCCAAATTTAAGTGGTTTTAAATGCCATTGTAGTCATCGTAACCATTTCCACCATCTCCACCATCTCCATCTCCACCATTTCCATCTCCACCATTTCCATCTCCATTTCCACCATCTCCACCATTTCCATCTCCACAGTTGTCACATCAGACCAGTACACCAGACCAGTATATCCCAGCTATTAAAAGCCATTTCTTAATTTGTTATAATCATATCTTGGAATCCCTGGACTGGTCCTGCATCATCTAAATCTTGGTAAAACCCTAAATTTCATTGTCCTGCATATACCCGTTCACCCCTGGCTCTGTTGCAAATAAACAGAACAGTAAAGATTAAATCTTCAGCAAACAGTAACCAGTTATAGTAAATATAAGAAGCATATACAGAGAAGAGAAGAGAGACGAAAAACAAAATTGGTAAAGAATTGGTAAAGAATTGGGGGGGCGAGCATTCCTTTATATACCCCGGAAGTTGGCTTTGTGTTTTGTGGCTGCATTTCTGAAACACGCCCCTTTATGCACCTAAACATTTAAAAGGCAGCCACATATCCAGTTATTTGTTTCATTATATACCACTTTTTTTTCCTGAACCCCTATACAATTTCATCAATTTAACAACTTTATGGTTTTGATCAAATCTGTCGATTTTTGACCAAAAGAGGTCAACAAAATGAAACACGAAAAAAGAATTGAAAACTGAAAGTATACAATTCAAGCGTTAATCTTTTAATTCACCTAACCGCTGTTGCCAATCAAGGAGCTTGTTAATTGAGGGGGGGTTATTTGCCACCCCGAGTTAACAAGGAGGTTGCCTTTCTAGGAGAAGGTCTAAGGAGGTTGCCTTTCTAGGAGAAGTTCTAAGGAGGTTGCTTTTCTAGGAGAAGTTCTAAGGAGGTTGCCTTTCTAGGAGAAGGTCTAAGGAGGCTATGCTTCTAGAGAGAAGCAGTTAATCTTGGGAAATGCAGGAGTCACAACCTTCCTTTACAAAATACACCTTTTTATCAGAAATGAAAAGACATGGTTGGGCGTTAAACGTTTTCAATTGGATTGGCGTGGCGGGCTGCAAAAAAAGGATGTATGGGTGTTTTTGGTGTACGGATGTACGGTCACATCCTTTCCATCACGTGATGCACACGTGAGCCAGTATGACACATTTTCTCACTCACCTTTTCAGCATCCAACTCACAATTCGGTTCCCCAAATCACTAAGCCGTGTGCTACAAATCGCCAGAATGCTGACAAATTCACCACACCCTTTTTCCCGCGAACAGCTCGAGCAAGTGTTGAAAAGACGGTTCTTTTTCGCCCCCGCCTTCGAGATTTACGGTGGAGTTTCCGGTTTATATGACTACGGTCCCCCAGGATGTGCTTTCCAAGCCAACGTCATTGACACGTGGCGTAAGCACTTTATCTTAGAGGAGGATATGTTGGAGGTGGACTGCACAATGTTGACTCCCCACGAGGTGTTGAAGACTTCCGGCCATGTGGACAAGTTTGCCGACTGGATGTGCCGTGACTTGAAAACAGGAGAGATTTTCCGTGCAGACCACTTGGTGGAGGAGGTTTTGGAGGCCCGGTTGAAGGGAGACAAAACCGCCCGTGGAGAGAAGCTTGTGGAAGGAGAAGAGTCTGATGACAAGAAGAAGAGAAAGAAGAAGGTCAAGGAGATCCACAGCGTCAAGTTGGAGGACGCCACAGTGTTGGAATATGAGTCGATTTTGGCTCAAATCGATGGATACTCCGGTCCTCAGTTGGGAGAGTTGATCAAGAAATACGGTATCAAGAACCCTGCCACCAACGGCGAATTGGAGCCTCCTGTGGAGTTCAACTTGATGTTTGAGACGGCCATCGGACCATCCGGTCAGTTGAAGGGCTACTTGCGTCCTGAAACTGCCCAGGGTCAATTCCTTAACTTCTCCAAGTTGTTGGAGTGCAACAACGAAAAGATGCCATTTGCTTCAGCTTCGATTGGAAAGTCGTTCAGAAACGAAATTTCGCCCCGTGCAGGTTTGTTGCGTGTCAGAGAATTTTTGATGGCCGAAATCGAGCACTTTGTTGACCCTGACGACAAATCCCACCCCCGTTTCTCTGATGTCAAGGATGTCAAGTTGATGTTCTTGCCCAAGGACGTACAGGAGCGTGGAGAGACGCAATTGGTGGAGAAGACCATCGGAGAAGCCGTCTCCTCCGGTATGGTGGACAACGAGACGTTGGGATACTTTATTGCACGGATCTACCAGTTCTTGATGAAGATCGGAGTGGACCCAAGCCGGCTCAGATTCCGCCAGCACATGTCCAATGAAATGGCCCACTATGCCTCGGACTGTTGGGATGCAGAGTTGCAATCGTCCTACGGATGGATCGAGTGTGTGGGGTGTGCTGACCGTTCAGCATACGACTTGAGCGTACATGCTGCCAGAACCAAAGAGAAGTTGGTGGTTAGACAAACGTTGCCGGAGCCAGTGACGGTGGAGAAGTTCGAGGTGGAGATTAACAAGAAGAAGTTTGGCCCATTGTTCAGAAAAGATGCTGGAGCCGTGCAAGACTTCTTGACCCAGAGGACACAGTGTGAGTTGGAGGACATGGCCAAGGAATTGAAGGACAACCAGAAGCTTGTGGTGCAAGTGCCAGGTGTCTCTGGCGAAAGCGAGATTCCTGCCGAATTGGTCAAGATCGAAAAGGTTTCTCGCGTGGAGCATGTGCGTGAGTACACCCCCAATGTGATCGAGCCTTCGTTCGGTATTGGCCGTATTCTCTACTCCATCTTCGAGCACCAGTTCTGGAGCAGACCCAGCGACAAGGACCGGTGCGTGTTGTCGTTGCCTCCATTGGTGGCACCTACCAAGGTGTTGGTTGTTCCATTGTCCAACCACGGGGACTTGACGCCACTCACCAAGAAGATCACCGGGGCTTTGAGAAAGGCTCAGGTGCCATTCAAGGTGGACGACTCTTCGGCATCCATCGGAAAGAGATATGCCAGAAACGATGAGTTGGGTACACCTTTCGGTATTACCATCGACTTCGAGACGGTCAAAGACGGCTCTGTGACTTTGAGAGAGAGAGACTCCACTAAACAAGTGCGTGGAGAACTCGATGAGATTGTCAAGGCCATCAAGAGCATTACTTATGAAGGAGTTTCTTGGGCCGAAGGTACTGCACACCTTAAGCCTTTTGAGACCGTCACCGAAGATGCTTAAGGGAATGGAGACTAGTTTAAAGACTAGTTTAAAGACTAGTTTAAAGACTAGTTACTTCACATTTTATCAAGACTGGGATTGTAGTGACTTGTTCCAGACCATTCAGGAATGGATGAGTTTCAGACTTTAAACGTACCCTTATTGAAAATGGGACTGTCTAGCTATAACCAATTAAAGATTAGTAGAATTCAAGTCAAACCAAGATTGTAATGATTAGGAAGTTTGGGACTGGTAAGTAGAAAATGGATGTTTGGGATTGGTAAGTAGAAAATGGATATTTGAAGAGGGATTCAAAGTTTATACATGTGTATAATGATCGTTATTCAAGACAAACACGTATTATTCTGAAACGCTCGTGAAACCATTAATGGATCAAACCTTTGGTATGTATATAATGGTGCAACAAATACCAAATTGGGTGGCTTTCAAAAGGAGATATACCAGAATGATTCAAATGCAATAGTCATGATAATAGTGAGACTTCCAAAAATTCAAACTATTGATTGTTTTTAAGAAATATAGTTTGTATCCACAAGGAGAGTGGTCCCTAAGTCTTTTATGATAAAGAGACCAAGCCTGACAAGACCAAGCCTTACCAGACCAGATCCAGACCAGATCCAGACCAAGCCAGACCAAGCCTGACCCAGACCCAGACCAAGCCATACCCTGACCCAGACCAAGCCTGACCCTGACCAAGCCTTACCCAGACCAAGCCTTACCAGACCTTACCCTGACCAAGCCTTACCAGACCAAGCCCGACCCTGACCAAGCCTTACCAGACCAAGCCCGACCCTGACCAGATCCTGACCAGACCAGACCAGACCCAGACCAGACCAGACCCAGACCCTGACCAGACCAAGCCATACCCTGACCCAGACCAAGCCTGACCCTGACCAGATCCTGACCAGATCCTGACCAAGCCTGACCCTAACCTTACCCAGACCCTAACCTTACCCTAACCAGACCAGACCTGGTCAGAAAAAGCCAATTAATGTATGTAACATTATCATGAGGTCCTCTTTATAGTGCCAAGATTAATGATGATCTGGAACAATCAAAAGTATCCCAGATACAAACCTCTAAGGTTTTATGTTAGCAAGAATTGTTTGGCATGGTTCTTAATCTTTTCATAGCTTGACAAAGGGTATAATGCTCTTCCATTAAAGTTTGTAATTGAAGATTTATACTAGTCATGTTAGTTTTTAGACTTGTCGTTGTTTGTCATTTTATTGTGACTGTTTGTGGCTGTTTGTGACTGTTTGTGACTGTTTGTGGTTGGTTGGTTGGTTGGTTGGTTGGTTGGTTGGTTGGTTGGTTGGTTGGTTGGTTGCTAAAGTAATACTGAAATATTTGCCTTTTGAATTGAGCGGATCTTGGCCTTTATATATTAGTGAGGGGACATTTTCGCAACCATATGCAAGCCCCTGAATGAAGTGCGTTTGTGTCAGGATTCGCACTCGTCAAACTATAAAAGGACGCCATTCCCTCCAATAATTCGCTCCTTATATTTTTCCTTTCTACACCATAATGTGATTCTTCCTGAAATCTCCAAAGCTAGTTTCCTGAACCATTTCACTTCAACACTACCTGAACCCGCTGGGACCGATCCCTCCTTGGACGATCCCTCCTTGGACGATCCCTCCTTGGACGATATCTCCTTGGATCGATTCCATGGAGCACACTTCTTGTTTTATTTGGAAACTGAATATTGACCTATTCCAGATGTGCACAGCTCGGTTATTCAATAATGTTCTACAAGCACTAGAATTGAGTACTTATCAATGGATTATAAAGGAGACTCGGATATTCTATTATAAGTATGAGAGGATGGGAAGTTATGAGAGGATGGGAAGTTATGAGAGGATGGGAAGTTATGAGAGGATGGGAAGTTTTGAGAGGATGGGAAGTTTTGAGAGGATACGAGAGGAGTCGCTAGGAATCAGGAAAGTGGAAGCAGAGGAATTATGTGAGTTGTGGGAATTCCTTATGGAATTAGAAAAATGGAAACTACCCGATTCATGGTTGACTGTTGGCCATTTTAGGAACTCCTGAAAGGGGATACCCGAAGCAATGGAAAAGTTATAAGAACAATCAGGTTTGTATAACTAGAAGCCTGGGGCTTTTCTTATTTTGAAACAATATTCGAATAACAAGTCAGTTAAAAACTTTGTTAATCCATAATGTTGTATTTTAGAATAAGTATCATCTATATATCTAGAGATACATCAACAATCGAGACGGTTGACCAAACCATTGATATATGTAATGAGTAATTTTATGGTGTAGGGGTTTATGTTTATAGGGATTTTTGGAATTAATAAGAATCATTGGAGAAATCTGGAGTAGTTATGGTTGTCGGTATTATATCGGACTGCATATACATTAGACTGCATATAGTATAAGACTGTATATAACATAGACTGTATATAGTATACGACTGCATATAGTATAAACCTGCATATAATATAAGACTGCATATACATTGATATTACATACAGGACATATCAAATTAATCAAGATTTGAACCCCCCAAAGGGCCCAATTTCTGGCTCCACGTAATCATGATCAAAACCAACCACTAAATAAATAATTTCTCCCATTTTAATCACTGAAAATGGTAATTAATAAGTAGATTAAGTTGAAAACCCACGTTATATGCAGTCCGCTATAAACAAATTAATTAAAATAAATTAAAGAAGAACATTTTATAAATAATTAAATCATTTAAAAAGAAAATAAAGTGATTTTAGAGAAAATTGGCACTTTTTCTTGCTGGTACTGCACACAAGCACTCACCTTTTATCATATCCACCCCCACTCCTCCACTCTACAAAATTGCAAGGTATTAATTAATTATTAATAATAATATCTCCTATTAATCTTTGATCTTATTCTCCTTTACCTTGAAATCTCTGCACTCTCTGCACTCTCTACAGTCTCTGCAGTCTCCATCTATACCACTTGCGAGGCTTAGCAGAATGTTTGATTGGTTTGTTTGATGAGTAATATTCCAGGAAACTTTTAGAAATAGCTTCTCTTTTTTCGATTTGTTTAATTTCTTCTTCGTCAACTTCTCTTCTTTTCATTTCTCTCATTTCTCTCATTTCTTCTTCTTCAACTTCTCTTTTTTTTTCATTCATTTCTTCTTTTTCAACGTCTTTAACCGATTGATCTAAACCTTCAAAAATGAAATCGTTAATCATTTCTTTAGAAATGATTTCCACTTCAGTTTCACTAGAATCTTTGGCCATTTGGAGGGACATGGCCAGAATAATAGAGAGTAATGAAAATGGAAAAAGAAACTTCATGATTTTTTGACTTTGATGCTTTTTTTTGATTTGGTTTGGTTTTTGTTTGGTTTGCTTTGCTTTGCTTTGGATTCTTGTGGGTTTTATACCTGGGACCTGCATATACGCAGACACTCTCCACCCACACTTTCACCTCTTGAACTCATTGTTGGGGATATAAACCTAGAATAAAGATTTTTGCATCATCCAAGAAATTTCCTTTTCTTTAAACAATTCGTTTGAAAAGTCCCAAAGAATGGCCCAGAAAAATATCCTTTTATTTAAACCGGACTGCACATAGCCCTTGCATGAATGAAGCCCCTCATATTCATTCTAACCATTCTTTCCATTGTATTTTCTGATTGGTCAGAAGATATTTTGGGAAGGACATAATGAAAGAAACCGATATCGGGGTTTGATTTCTTTTGTTTCTTTGTATTCTTTTCTTTCTCAGTTTGCTTCATTCCTGCACATTAGTCCAGTTCCAAATTCACCCGAACAAATTCACCGGAACAAATTATTTCAATCCCAAATTCACTTTAAATGAAAGAACCAAAAAGAAAGAATTGAAAACTTCCTTAAGTACTCTTATATACAGGCCAGACCTATATTTAAGCACTCCTTCATTCGTTTAATCCACGTTTTCATGGTTAATTCCCTAAAATATCCTTCAAAAAAGCTTCTGAATTTGGTGGTCTTCCCAATAAATCCTCCAAAATACTTAACGTATCCAAAGATCCTCCATTCTTTAAAATCTTATCCCGGTACTGTAAACCCCGTTGAACATTCATTGGATCATCCTTAAAGTGAGTATAATAGATATCTGCAGCAAAAGCCCGAGAGTATAAGTAGCCATAATATGCAGATTCATAGCCATTAGCAATATGACCAAAACTGCAATAGGCATTATTCTTATCTCCTCCATTAGATAATAAAGTCACATTCTCTCTTAAACTATTCCATACTTTGGAAATGTCCAACTTCTCTAGCTCCTCATCTGATGATATCATATGAACTTTCATATCAAAATAAGCATAAAGTAATTGGAATAAATATTTGAGTCCTGTATTGACATGTTTGGAATCCACTAATTGATCAACCAATATCTTTGGCATCTTTTTTCCTGTCTTATAATGTCTCGATAAATTGCGGAGTTCATTCTTAGACCATGTCCAAAATTCAAGCATTTGTGATGGACACTCTGCAAAGTCTTGGGGTACATTGGTGCCCTGGAAATATGACAATTTGGTCCGTGACAAGAGATTGTGCATTGCATGACCAAGTTCATGGAAAAAGGTGGTGATTTCTTCATGTTTCAAAAGAGACGGCCTTTTTTTCGTAGGTTTGGTGAAATTGCACAAGAGAACCGAATATGTAGGAGATCGAGACCCATCTGGTCGAATGTAAGCCGTCCGAATGCCAAATTGGGCTTCATGCAGATACTTTCCCTCTCGTGGGTGAAGATCAAATAAAATCCATCCCATAAACTCGTTTTTGGGATGCCCATACTTGATGTTCAGGTAGACTGCAAGCTTGCGGACATCCTTATGCCATTTTGTATTTGGATCTGGGTTTTCTTCTTGCACAAACTTAACGTCAAAGAGTGTTTCGTAGAATCCCAACATCTTCCTAATGGTCAGTGAAAGAGGAAAGTATTCGGAGAGTTTCTCATGGTTGACCTTATACTTTTCCTCCAATAATAACTCATGGTAATATGGATGATCCCATGCGTAATAGTCATCTTGTGGAGGTAATCCACGGGCTATCAAATCGGCGTTTTTAAGCTGGAGAAGAGACCGTTTCTCATCCAAGGCCAATGGGTATAACTTCAGTTTCAAGTCGTCTAAAAACGATAACACATTCTCTGGATTCTTAACCATATTGTCTTCCAATACATACTCAGCATAATTCTTGTAGCCCAAAAGACGGGCCAATTTGTACCGTAACTTAATAAGTTTGGTAAGCACCTCGGCATTTTCCGGCACCAAGTTCACGTTGGCATAATGCGCCGCCTCTCGGGTTTCTTGATTCTTAGAATACATAATCACAGGAAGAATATCTGGATGCTTGAATGTAACATGGTACAAAGTACCATCCTTGCTTTCCTCAGTTTCAAACTGCTCCATTACTGACTCGGGTACTCCTTCCAATTGAGCCCTGGTAAAGCTAATGTAGCCATTTTCTTCATTAAGGTTCTTGGCAAATTCGGTCAGTAAACTACTCATTTCAAGCTTCAAGGCCTTGATCTGGTCCCTTTCCGTTTGCAGCAAATTCAACCCATTTCTCTCATATGAACCAACGGATTCGTCCAAGTATTTCTGAAGTTCTGGCTCAATCGGTTCTTTGGTTACCTTTAACAGTGTTTGTAACTTCTTCATGACATTATACATATCCACACGAGAATTCTGTTCAATGTTAGTTTGTTCAAGTAAACTTTCCGCCTTTCGGGATGCATCCCGGATATGTTTATCGTCTGAAACAAACAGCAAAAACATGACTTGCATTTCCAAAGGCAGAGTTTGATCCTCTTCATAAATAATCCGTTTCAAAAGGTTTTCCACTGAGGGAGTTTGAATAGATGCCATATGATCGTTGAAATTAGCTGCTCTAGACAGTAAATTGTTGGCGGTGGTTAAGATTTGGTCCACAGTAAAAGTCCAGAGGGGTGAAAAATGGGGGATATTAAAAGGGGATAACTCGGTCATTGTTTTAGATGGTTAAATACAGAAGCTGGTGGGGAATAATGGCTGTAAATTGGACGCAGAGATGTACGCTATTTATATAGATGTGGGGTGGTGGGGGATAAGGCGCGGCGTGCATAATTAGAGCCACGGAGTTAAAATTACGCACAAAAAATACAATTTATTTCTTTTCTTTATAAAAGCTTTAATTTTGAATTTGTTTTTGGTTTTGCTTGATTTTGATACTTTAATTTTCGTATTTTTTGACATTCAAATTACAATGCATCCATTAATAAACAGCACGTTTTTTATTTGCAGAAAAGGGCGTGTGGTCTAGTGGTATGATTCTCGCTTTGGGTGCGGTTTTCCGACAAATTTGCGAGAGGCCCTGGGTTCAATTCCCAGTATGCCCCTTCTTTTTTCCTGTAATTCTACACCACTAGATACTTTTAAATGTTCACCAAAGAGGGAGAATCCTGAATAAAAGTTGGAGAATCATATTGAAGAAGCTCCAATAAGGTTTTTCCGGCCGGAATAAAATAATGACCTCTTTACTACATCACGCCTTATATACAGGACAACACTGGTCATGCCTTTGCGCTGTATATACCAAAATATACGGCAAGTAGAAACGCAAATAATGGATATAAATACGAGCTAAAATCTGCAACCTTCCCGATTTGATTAGATTTTTGGGGCAATTCTAAGTCTGTTTTGACTCATTTTGGGCGATTCTAGGTCAATTGTGGGCCGTTTTGGGCCGTTTTGGGTCATTTAAACCCAATTTTGGCTCATTTCCGATCGTCTCTTGTTCGTTTTCGTATTTTTAGGTCCAAATTGAGTCATTTTAGACCCAAATTGAGTCATTTTAAGTTATTTTAAGTCATTTTAGACCCATTTTCGATCATTTTAAGTCATTTTCACTTTGTCTAAGTCCGAATTAATCAATTGAGTTTGTTAAAAATCGAGCACTTTTGAAACTTCTTTCTCTATCTTTGCTTCTATTTTTTTGGCTGACTAACTCGGATAAACTTGCCTAAAACGGAAACCACCAGAACCGGAGGACCGAGAAAGATCCAATATGCAGGTTTATCAATTGCGGAATTCGGACTCTACAAAAGGTATTGTTTAATTAAGGAGTGAAAACGGAATCGAAACTATGTTACCATGCTTATGTGCAGGATATTTGAAATATTCCTATATACAGGAAACCCATTTCGCTTATGTGCAGGATTCTCTAAAATATTCCTATATGCAGGAAACATATGAGTCTATGTGCAGGACACTTCAAAATATCAATCACTTTTCAACACTATTCTGGCATATACCAATATTATCCTTAAATAATCTTTCCATACATATTCCGATGGCGTCTAGACTCTATACTATACAGTACTTGACTTTAGATGGTCAGGAAAACGGGGAATCTAAATTTAGAATTTCTATTCCTGCATATACGACCTGTATACAGGACGTTTTCAAATCACCATCAATTGTTAAAAAATAGGGTTTTTTTTAGGAGCTTTTGGGATTTTTAGGGCGTATTTTGGTACGTTTTGAAGCTTATGGTGAATGTGAGTGCGCACTTTTTTGATGAAAAACTGAACAACCGTCAAAAAATGCCAATTGAAAAATCCAAATCCCCGAACTCCTTTATTTTAAAATTAACATAATCTTTAAAAATCTTATATAAACACTTTAATTTTATTTAAAATTAGAAATATTGGTTGAAATTAGAGGTTTTCTGTGAAATATGCAGGTTTTAGAGTTATATACAAGAATCATGCGATACATGCAGGTTTAAATATTATACACAGGACAAAATGTATATGCAGTACGTTCCTATATACAGTACATTCCCCATATACAGGATCCCAAAGAAAAAGTCTGGAAGATCCTTTCAACTAGTCACTGATAAGAATATAATGGAAATTACGGAGATTTCCGAAACTGGCAATAACGCCGAATATATCCAAAGACATTCCAAGGAGGCCTGGAAGTGTTCCAAATGTGGACTAAAAAGTTGGCGCTAAGGAATCCTGCATATAAACAAACCAGAAGAAGTAACTGACATTTACAACTACCGCTCCATATTTATTCGGATATTCACAATAATCACTTTTAGTTTATAGTGAATTAGGGGTAAATTCGAATAAAAGTGGAAAGAGTTTTGTAGTCGTGTGATGCTCAAAGGCGTGTGATGTTCAAAGTCGTGCGATGCTTAAAGTAGTGCCATACTCAAAGTAGTGCGATACCGAAAGTAGTGCTATGTAAAAAGGGTCGTGCTATGGTGAAAGTAGTGCCACACTCAAAGCCGTGCGATGTTCAAAGTAGTTCGATGTTCAAAGTAGTGCGATATTCAAAGTAGTGCCATACTCAAAGTAGTGCGATACCGAAAGTAGTGCAATGCTCAAAAGCGTGCCATGCACAAAAGTAGTATGAGAACTTTATACCTTGGCTAGTTCATAAGCTGCAACTCTTACGTATCATTCTCTTGTACTCTAATCAGTGTGTTAATTATATTCAGATCAATCTCTAATCTAACACTAGGAAATCCCCATTTCGTCTCCGTAACTAAGCTGTTTCGATCCTTCAAGTCCTATCCTCCGGTCCTTCTTATGTAGTCACCGCATATCTTTTCGGACCACGGTTGCCGGACCCATCGCCACCTCCTAAATGTAAAAGACTACAATCTGTTCATCTACTCTTGCTTATATACATACAAGTGAGTATGGAGTAGACGTGAGTATGGAGTAGACGTGAGTATGGAGTACATCAGAGACGTGAGTATGGAGTACATCAGAGACGTACTGATGCTCAGGTCAACACGAATCTCATAGGTTCAACAGTGTTGAACAGGCGAGATGTGAGACATCTTGTATGGGACAATATGCAGATTCCAGATGAAACAATAAGAGTGCTACGCGGAATCAGGGGAGGTATCGGTCTGAGGAGGTTTCAAGGAAGGGGCTCTATAAAATGGAACAAGGTCTTACAGATATCGAATCAGCTCAGTTAAGGAGACGAAATGGGGATTTCCTAGTGTTAGTTTAGAGATTGATCTGAATATAAATAACTGAAGTGGCAGCTGAAGTGGCAGCTGAAGTGGCAGCTGACGAGAGTACAAGAGAATGATACGTAAGAGGTCCAGCTTATGAACTAACTACGGTACAAAGTTTAATAAACAGTACATGTTTAAAGATGAAAAGAGCCAACCTTTTTCAAAAGGCAAGTTTGGATTATTTATTTGTATACCTTTGTAATAAATACCCTTCTAAAAAGAACCATATATATTTAACACTCCAACTGTACTCAACAAGTTTATCTTTGTATTTACTCATTCATCGGAGAAGCAGTCTATAGCACTTAATTACGTAATTGATGGTTATGTTGAATAAGCTAAAGGTTGGATAATTGTATGGGTCAAAGAGGGAAAGAGGGAAAGAGGTTTTAGAGGTTTAAGAGGGAAAGAGGTTTTAGAGGTTTAAGAGGGGAAAGAGGGAAAGAGGGAAAGAGGGAAAGAGGTTTAAGAGAGAAAGAGGGAAAGAGGGAAAGAAGGGAAAGAAGGATATGGTGAGTCTATTTCTGGAGATTTAAGGAGAACTACAGTATGGTCAAAATGGAATATATAAAGAGTGCTTCCTTGAGTTTAAACGTAACATTAAATTGGACAAAAGGAAACTTCTTGGTAGTTTAGAAATCACTATATAAAGAAGTATGATCATGATATCTCTTGAATTATAACAATTGATACAAGACCATTCCATCCTGGTATTAATGTATGGAGCATGAACTACACCAAACAACTACACCAAACAACTACACCAAACAACTACACCAAACAACTACTTAAATATGACTACTTTAATATAACTACTTTAATATAACTACTTTAATATAACTACTTTAATATATTAGTAGTGTTTAATATTAGTAGTGTTGAACAAGAGATGATAGAAATCTAACATAGATCAATATGCAGTATCCAAAAGAAACAATAAGTGTGGTGCATAAAAACAATGTAAGGAGGTTTCAGTTTAAAGAGGTTTAAGAAAAGGGCTCCATGAAATTAATTCAAGAGGTTTTGGTGTGAGGTTTCAGTCTGAGGTTTGGTCTGAGGTTTGGTATGCACGCTGAGATGAACAGTTACTCTTTAAATATATGTATGGACCATTTGAAGGAGTAACCATGTTCGGTCCAGAAAGAAACATATAAGCTGTGGGATCTTCTCGAGTCAGCCTTAGTCAGCCTTGAAACGCCTGAGTAAGCCTTGAAACGCCTGAGTAAGCCTTGACTCTAACCATGAGTCTATGGGAGTTTTACGGACGTAAGCTTAGTTAATATACCTAAGTTTGCATCCACAATATAAACAACTCTAAGATGATTACTTTTCTAAATTATAACAATTGATACAAGACCATTCCACCCGGGTACTAATGTATGGAACATGAACCACGCCAACTACTTAAATAGGACTACCTTTAATAGGACTACCTTTAATATTACTATACCTTTACTATGACTATACTGTTAATATTACTCTACTACTCTTTAATACTACTATACTCTTAATGTGACTATACTGTTTAATATTACTCTACTCTTAATACTACTATACTACCTTTAATACTACTATACTACCTTTAATACTACTCTACTCTTAATATGACTATACTGTTTAATAGGACTACTTTTAATAGGACTACTTTAAATAGGACTACTTCCTATATTACTCTACTGTTTAATATGACTATACTACTTCCTATATTACTACCTTTAATATTACTCTACTACTTCTAATATTACTCTACTACCTTTAATATTACTCTACTGTTTAATATGACTATACTTTTAATATGACTACTTTAATATATTAGTAGTGTTTAATATTAGTAAAGTTGAACAGGAGAGATGATAGAAATCTACATACATCAATATACAATTTCCAAAAGAAACAAAAAGTGTGCTCCATGAAATCGATCCAAGAGGTATTGGTGTGAGGTTTTGGTGTGAGGTTTCAGTGTGAGGAGTATCAGTCTGAGGTTTGGTGTGAGGTTTGGTCTGAGGTTTCAGTCTGACGTTTCAGTCTGACGTTTGGTATGCACGGCTAGATGAACGGTTACTCTTGGAATATATATATGAAGATTTCAGTAACCATGGTCCAGAATGGGAAACATACATATAAAAGGAGATCCCGCTCCTTAGGTTCTTGGGAAGCGAATAAGCTTGGTGAATAAGGAAACGTCCTGGTATTAGTTTTGCAATCTCAATATAAAGAACAAAGATGATTACTATATCTTGAATTTCAAAAATGATAAAAGACCATTCCACCCGGGTACTAATCTATGGAAAGGTTAAGATCCACGCCAAACAACTACTTTAATAGGACTACTTAAATATGACTACTTAAATATGACTACTCTTAATAGGACTACTTTTAATAGGACTACTTCCTATATTACTCTACTGTTTAATATTACTATACTACTTCCTATATTACTCTACTACTCTGAATATGACTACCTTTAATATTACTCTACTGTTTAATAGGACTACTTCCTATATTACTATACTGTTTAATACTACTATACTTCTAATATTACTATACTCTTAATATTACTCTACTCTTTGATATGACTACTTTTAATACTACTATACTTTTAATATTACTATACTGTTTAATACTACTATACTCTTAATATGACTACTCTTAATACTACTCTACTGTTTAATATGACTACTCTTAATACTACTATACTACCTTTAATACTACTATACTCTTAATATTACTATACTCTTAATATGACTCTACTCTTAATATGACTACTTTAATATATTAGTAGTGTTTAATATTAATAGTGTTGAATAGGAGAAATGTTAAAATCTAGATAGATCAATATACAATTTCTAAATGAAAATCACTCGTTCCTGGAAAAGACTAATGCTTCTATTTCCATGTCAAACTAAAAGACCTTATTATACTATCTAAAAGACCTTATTATACTATCTAAAAGACCTGATTAAACTAACTGTAAGACGTTATTTACTATCTAAAAGACGTTGTTTTACTATCTAAAAGACGTTGTTTTACTAACTAAAAGACGTTATTTACTAACTAAAAGACGTTGTTATACCAACTGTAAGACGTTGTTTCACTATTCATAAGACGTTGTTTCACTATTCATAAGATGTTATTTACTATCTAAAAGACCTTATTTACTATCTAAAAGACCTTATTTACTATCCACAAGACGTTGTTTTAGTATCTAAAAGACGTTGTTTTACTAACTAAAAGACGTTGTTGTACCAACTAAAAGACCTTATTATACTATCTAAAAGACATTATTTTAGTATCCATAAGAAAGACCGATTGAGGTTTGAAGCCTTGGCTAAGAACTGTTGGATGCAACTCATTGGACTTTTAAAAAGACTTTTCAAAAGACTTTTCAAAATGGTATAGTATACTTTGTGGGCGAATAAACTTCCAAATCCGTCTCTGACAATATGCCCTTATTAAGAACATCTTGAGCTATGCGTGGTGCATGAAATCAGTCTGAGGTTCAGTCTGAGGTTTTTGAATGACTCGTTAAGATGAAGTGGTACTTTTGAATGTGGTTTAGGGGATTTAACGAGGAAATACTTTATGGTCCAGAATGGGAATATATAAAGAGTACTCCCTTGAGTCAGCCTGAGTCAGCCTGAGTCAGCCTTAAGCCTGAGTAAGCCTGAGTCTAAACTTGAGTCTATGGGAGGTACGCTTAGTTAAGGATATTCCTGGTATTACTAGCAACGACAATACAAAGAACTAAGATGATATCTCTTGACTTTAAGAATTAATAAAAGACCATTCCACCAGATTACCTCCCTTTGGAAACATTAGAACAAGCCCAATACTGACTACTACTACTAATCTTTCTGACTGATTACTAGTACTGACTACTACTATTATTGATTACTACTACTAGTACGTATTACTGACTTCTTATACAGACTAGTAGTACAGACTTCTTATACAGACTAGTAGTACAGACTATTGACTACAGATTACTGACTACAAATACTCCTTGAAAATACTACTACTATTATTGATTACTGGCTACTAGTACTATTGACTACTACTACTAAGTGCTGACTACTAGTACATACTTCTTATACAGACTACAGACTAATACGACTACAGCTACACTAATTGCCTATTGACTACTACTATTACTGATTACTGATTACTGACTACTGGTTACTGACTACTGATTCCTGGTTACTGACTACTAAGTACTGACTACTGACGATTGATCACAGACTACTATTGATTACTGACTACTATTGACTTCTTATACTGACTAGCACCAACTACAGACTACTATTACAGACTACTATTATTGACTACTGACTAGTACTACTGACTACTCTTATTGACTAAGTACGCCTTGAATCTACTACTATTACAGACTACTATTACTGCTTACTGCTTACTGCTTACTGATTACTGCTTACTGATTACTGATTACTGATTACTGACTACTAGTACTGACTACTGGCTTCTAGTACTATTACAGACTACAGACTACTAGTACTGACTACTATTATTGACTACTGGCTTCTAGTACTATTACAGACTACTATTACTGCTTACTGCTTACTGCTTACTGCTTACTGCTTACTGCTTACTGCTTACTGCTTACTGCTTACTGATTACTGATTACTGACTACTAGTACAAACCACTACTAATACTACTGCTACTATTACTGCCTACTGACTAGTACTAGTACAGACTACAGACTATAGATTACGGACTACTGATTACTGACTAGTACTAACTACAGACTACTACTACTAGTACTGATTATAGACTACAGATTACAGATTACAGATTACTATTATTGCCTACTGACTACTAGTAGTGACTACTGACTATTACCGATTACAGACTTCTTATACTGACTACAGACTTCTTATACTGACTAGTACCAAGTACTGACTATTACTGACCATTACTGACTACTGACTACAGACTTCTTATACTGACTATTGATCATTGATTACTGACTATTGATTACTGATTTCTCCTACTGACTAGTACTCGTTGAATCTACTATTATTGATTACTGATTACTGATTACTGACTAGTACTAACTATTATTGATTACAGACTACAAAGTACTCCTTGAAAATACTACTGCTATTGACTACTATTATAGACTACTATTATTGACTATTGACTACTACTACTAGTACTATTACTGACTTCTTATGCTGACTACTGACTAGTACTAAGTACAGATTATAGACTACAGATTACTATTATTGCCTACTGACTATTATTGATTACAGACTTCTTATACTGACTAGTACTAAGTACTGACTATTACTAAGTACTGACTATTACTAAGTACTGACTACTGACTACTATTATAGACTACCATTATAGACTACTGACTAAAACTGTTGATGACCGACTACTGACTGTTGAACAGGCAATGTTAGACATGTCCATGAATCAATATGCAGTTTCCAGATGAAACAGTAAGCTGGTATATGAAATCAGGAGAAGGTATCGGAGGTTTTTGTATGGTTGAGAAGAAACGATACTTTTGAAATGCGTTTGATTGTATCTTTGGAGATTTGAGTAACTACGGTATGGTCCAGAATGGGAACATATAAAGAGTGCTTTCCTTGAGTAAGCCTGAAACGCCCTGAAACGCCTAAGTAAGCCCTGAAACGCCTTGAAACGCCTTGAAACGCCTTGAGTCTATGGGAGTTTTAAGCGTAGTAAGTTTAGTTAATATACCTAAGTTTTGCAATCACAATTAAAGAACTAAGATGATTACATCTCTTGAATAATAAGAATTAATGAAAGTTTAGTACATCCAGGTACTAATTTATGGATAGATAAAGAACAATCCAACACTGATTAGGACTAGTACTTACTACTACAGACTACAGACTATTACAGACTACAGACTATTACAGACTACAGACTACTATTACAGACTACAGACTACTAGTACTGACTACTAGTACTAGTACAGACTTCTTTACTGACTACAGACTTCTTTACTGACTACAGACTTCTTTACAGACTACAGACTAGTACGTATTACAGACTACTAGTACAGATTACTACTACAGCTACTACAACTACCTATTGATTACTACTAGTGCAGACTAAATACTCCTTGAATCTACCACTATTCCTGACTACTAGTACTAACAATTGTTGATTCTGACTAGTACTATTGACTAGTACTATTGACTATTGACTATTGATTGCGGACGACTAGGACTGACGTTTTATACTGGTACCAATGAATACTATTTTTCTTTACTGCTCCTATAAACTAGTATTATAGACTAGGATTAGACTACTGCCTAGTGACTATTGATTAGTGACTATTGATTAGTGACTATTGACTGTTGAACAGGCAATGTTAAATATCACATGCGTCAATTTGTAGTTTCCAGATGAAATAGCTGGTATATGAAATCAGAAGGAGGTATTGGTCAGAGGTTTTTGTATGGTTGAAATGAAACGATACTGTTGAAATGCTGTTGATTGTATCTTTGGAGATTTGAGGAACTACGGTATGACCCAGAATGGGAACATATAAAGAGTGCTTTCCTTGAGTCTATAGGACGTAAGTTTAGTTAAGGAATGTCCTGGTATTAGGTTAGTAACCATACAATATAAAGAAGTATGATGATACATCTCTTAGATAATAATTCATGAAAGACCATTCCATCCTGGTACTAAGTTATGGATAGATAAAGAGCAACGTCCAACACTGATTACTGGTACTGATTACTAGTACTGACTTGTTATATTGACTACAGCTACTAGTACAGACTTCTTATACAGACTTCTTATACAGACTACTACTACTAGTGCTATTGCCTACAGACTACTAGTACTAACTACTAGTACTCCTTAAATCTACTACTGACTAGTACTATTGACCACTGACTACTAGTACTGACTTCTTATACAGACTACCAGTACAGACTACTAGTATAGACTATTGACTACTACTACTAGTACTGACTTCTTATACAGACTACAGACTAATACTACTACAGCTACTATATTTGTCTATTGACTACTAGTATTATTGATAACTGACTATCATTGACTACTAGTACTGACTAGTACTGCCTACTGACTATTGATTACAGACTACTACTAGTACTGATTACAGACTACTACTAGTACTGAATACTGACTAGTACTACTATTACTTACTACTAGTACTTAATAGTATTTATTACTGTCTACTGTCTAGTACAGACTACTACTGCTAGCTACAGACTACAGATTACAGACTACTACTACTATTACCGGCCACTGACTACAGACTACTAGTACTGACTAGTACTGACTAGTACTGACTATTACCGACTACAGACTAGTACTATTATTGACTATTGACTAGTACTGCTTACAGACTAGTACTCCTTCACTATTATTTCTTACTACTAGTACTTACTAGTATTGATTACTACTACTAGTACTGATTATAGACTAGTACAGATTACAGACTAGTACTACAGACTTGTTATACTGACTACAGCTACTATAATTGTCTATTGGCTACCAAGTATTATTGAGTACTAGTACTAGTACTGACTTCTTATGCTGACTACTGACTAGTACTAAGTACTGATTACTGAGTACTAGTACAGACTATAGACTAGTACAGACTACTACTAGTACAGACTTCTTATACCGACTACCACTACTATTGACTAGTACTAGTACTGAGTACTGATTACAGACTATTACAGATTACAGACTATTATTGATTATTGGTTATTGACTACAGACTACTATTACAGATTATAGACTACAGACTACAGACTACAGACTACAGACTACAGACTACAGACTACAGACTACAGACTACAGACTACAGACTACAGACTACAGACTACAGACTACAGACTACAGACTACAGACTACAGACTACAGACTACAGACTACAGACTACAGACTACAGACTACAGACTACAGACTACAGACTACAGACTACAGACTACAGACTACAGACTACAGACTACAGACTACAGACTACAGACTACAGACTACAGACTACAGACTACAGACTACAGACTACAGACTACAGACTACAGACTACAGACTACAGACTACAGACTACAGACTACAGACTACAGACTACAGACTACAGACTACAGACTACAGACTACAGACTACAGACTACAGACTACAGACTACAGACTACAGACTACAGACTACAGACTACAGACTACAGACTACAGACTACAGACTACAGACTACAGACTACAGACTACAGACTACAGACTACAGACTACAGACTACAGACTACAGACTACAGACTACAGACTACAGACTACAGACTACAGACTACAGACTACAGACTACAGACTACAGACTACAGACTACAGACTACAGACTACAGACTACAGACTACAGACTACAGACTACAGACTACAGACTACAGACTACAGACTACAGACTACAGACTACAGACTACAGACTACAGACTACAGACTACAGACTACAGACTACAGACTACAGACTACAGACTACAGACTACAGACTACAGACTACAGACTACAGACTACAGACTACAGACTACAGACTACAACTATTGAGTCAGGTAACTACTACTACTACTACTGACTAGTGCACTTACTAGTACAGTCTACTACTACTACTACTACTAACACTTTGAATGACTACTACTAGTGAGTACTACTAGTACTAGTGAGTACTACAGACAGACTGACTACTTTGACTGACTACTTTGACTGACTACTATACTAGTTTGTATGAATCATCAAGTATTAATTAAACTTTGAGCTACGACTACGAGACACTACTCACTACCATTGCGACTACTACACCAGAGATAAGAGACTACAGATGACTACTACTAATTTTAGAGACTACAGATGACTACTACTAATTTGAATGACTACTTTGAATGACTATTGAATACTATGGAGTACAATGTTCCAGACTGGTGCTTGATACGGAGGTTCATTATGAGGAATTGACTGATACAGAGCGAAATCCAGAGCTGCGTCTAGTGTATTCTGGATAAGTTCGGTTATATCCATGGCTCCTTCAATTGAAACCCCTAAATTGAAACGAGGGTCATTCTCCTTTCTAATTGTTCTTAACTATTGAGTAAACAGATAAGACCAAATGATGGTATTGCATATAGTAAGCCTGGTTGTACAATTCGACCCAGATCATTAAACAGAATGTCTCGGTAGTATCTATTGAGTACTACTATTGAGTCACGGGACTATTATTACTACTTCTTTGAATGACTTCTTTGAATGACTACTACTACTACTACTACTACTATTGACTACAAGTGACTACTAATACTACTAGTGACTACTACTGACTACTACTACTAGTGACTACTACTACTACTACTACTAGTGACAGACTACAGACTACTATTATAGACTACAGACTACAGACTATTGACTATTGACTGTTGAACAGGGAAGAAGTTAGATATGTGGAAATCTATACCAGAGGAAAATATAGCATATTCTATAGAATGGATCCAAGAAGTATTGATCTAAGAACGTTGAAGGATCTGATGAAATGAGATTCTGGAGTTTTAAGTAACCACTTTATGGTCCAAAATGGGAACATATAAAGAGTGCTCTCTCTGATCTACCAGAGGTTTACTGGAGGTACGTTTAGTTAAAGGTATACGGAAGTTTTGCAATCACAAAATAAGAAGTAGATGATACCTTCTCTAAATTAACAATTGATCAAAGACCATTCCATCCTGGTACTATGCCAAATAGTAATGAATTAATTTAATAGAAATACTGATTTAATAGAAATACTGATTTGATAGAAATACTGATTTGATAGAAATACTGATTTAATAGAAATACTGATTTAATAGAAATACTGATCCAGTGATATTGGATTCTACGTTAAATGGCGAGTCAAAGAATTGAAAGAACGTGAGAAAGCCAAAGAATTGAAAGAATACGTGAGAAAGCCAAAGAATTGAATGACTTGATTTTAAAAGAAGAACATCTTGGGAATAATTCTAAAACCCTAGATTCGAGTATCTAGTGATACGTGGATTCTAGTGCATGTCATATATATTAGTCTAGAGAATAAAGGCTTGTTCTAGAGAATACAGGCTTACTCCAGAGAATAAAGGCTTACTCCAGAGAATAAAGGCTTACTCCAGAGAATACAGGCTTACTCCAGAGAACATATAATACTCTCGTATACATTTCTATGCTTGGTCTAGAGAATAGAATTTCTTATGGTTGGTTTCTAGAGAGTATTGAACTCTTGCAGAACACTAGGACCTATAAAAGTGATAATAGTCGTATATCAAATACAGGAATCACCCTAATAGATCTTTTTACCTTAATAGATCTCTTAACCTTAAGGAATTCCTCAAAAAGCTGGCCTTCTAGTTCTGAAACTCCAAAGTTACAGATTGACCTACAGAGTTCCCCATGGATCTTCGTACATCATATAGAACGGTCAGTATTCAAGTCTTATTAATATTAACCTTCACACCTTTTCATCCTTATCAATAGTATGGTTTAAGATATCAGCCTGAGTTAAATCTCATTGGTAGAATCCATAAGCTCAAAGTACTCAATTCCAATGCTCGGAAGGAGTTTCCTAATTGGGAAAGTCGGTGAGAAACGTATAAGAAGTAGTAGATTTACGAAAAAGGATGGAATCTTTAGGAATGGGTTTCAATTATTTACTATATTTGAATATGAAATTTGATATAATTATATATATATATTATAAATCTTAGACTTGTTTAAGGCTAAAGGAGGGAATGATATTAAGGATTTTGATATTCGACTTGATACTGTTTGAAAAATGACGAAATTTGCATATCCTGCATATCCCCGCGATTTATAATCTCAAATTATTGTTTTATTATGGAATTTACTTTGTTTAGAATATGGCTACTGGTTTAGAAGACTTGATGGTTGATTGTTGGTATGTGCAGGAATATGCGGTATGTGCAGGAGTGTTGGTATGTACAGGAATATGAGATATGTGCAGGAGTGTTGGTATGTGCAGGAATAATCAGTATATACAGGAGTATTGGTATGTACAGGAATAATCAGTATATACAGGAGTATTGGTATGTACAGGAAATATCAAATTATATACACGCATTTCATTCTTCAACTCAATAACTTGATTGACTTTATTCGAATCCAAGAATAATTTACTTAAATGTCTTATATGCAGGACCAAACGAAACCTCCCTTTATCCAAAATATTTCACTTTTACTATACTAGAAAGTCCAATCACTAGAATAGATGTTCTTTCTAAACAAGACACCCAAGAGATGGTCTATAGCCAATTTTGGAAACACCAAAAGAAATGCACTCTTGGTAAACTTGTACACCCCTAAGCTTGTTAGTCTAGCAAGCAGAAAGAGTAGTCAATATCACGTGACAAACACTTCTAGAAGACGGCCAAAGTCGACTGCATCACCTGAACTCTCCACTAATCTAAGACCGGCCATTGTATATACTCCTTTGCATAACCCTAGGAGTTTGAGTTCTGTTTCAAACACTTGGCTTGCATCCAAATGACCTAGACTGACATCATTGGATAGCATTAGGATGCCCTGCTTTTCTGGTCTTTGCCGGAGATATTGATGAACGAGTGGGCCTTGAGGGAACAAGTTCTTATCTTGCAGTAACCCGTTCTTATCTTGCAGTAACCCGTTCTTATCTTGTAGTAACCCGTTCTTATCTTGTAGTAACCCGGATTTCTCGTCTTCTCCTCCGGAAAGCTGGCCCAATAAACTTATGCTCTGACTGTTTCGACTGCTAACTGTAGATTGCAAACCCGTAACCCTTGGTGCTCGGAATTGGAGCGATGTTTGAAGTGGCCGTCCGGCCTTATTGACCACCTGGACTTTCCACGTGATCACGGCCCCAACTCTAATGCTAAAATCACCTGTAAATGTGAGCACAAGTCCATTGAGTGCCAGGGGTTGTGAGCTGGTTATGTTAACGGTAACACACGAGTTATGTGCAGCGAGAGACCCCACACTCATTAGTGATTTGCGTTTCAGTTGACTTTTGCCCAGCATCAAGATGGGCGACGATAATGTTGCATTCAAGCGTTCCGAGGGAGAACTGTGACCGTATGAAACGACATTGTTGATTGTGACGGACTTTTTGGGAGCTGGAAGATTGGTGGCTGCACGCCGCAGCTGTGTGAATGTCGCTCTTCCATGGGGGAGAGAAGAAGCTAATTCAAAGAGGGGGATCATGGCCCGGGACGTTTGATGGACCACGGTCACATGACCCTCGCTTTCCGGTTCTTCTCTTTGGATCCGGAACTCGATCTTGAGATCCATGGTTTTCATACCGGGTAAATCAGGGAGCGGAGTTTTGGTCATCGTCGTTGAAGAGGTCGTTGTAATTGTGGATACTCCTGAAATTGGGGTCCCAGGAAGCAGGCTGGGGTTGTATGCAGGCGCATACGGTATATTGCTCGGAGTTACGCCTGATGCATCGATATCCGAGAGCCGGTACGAGAGGCATACCGAGTCCGTAAGTGCTAGGCGGCACGGGAACAATTTAGGACCCAATTGGACCACTTTTCCTCCTGTCAAAGACGCATTCACGCTCAAAACCTCGATCAGGTACTGTATATTATTGTTCACCCTGGCCCGACTGCCTAGAGTAACAAGTTTATCGGAGCCTTCGATGCAGAGAGTGGAGATGATAATGTCGTTGCGGCCCACGGGTTTTACCGACTTGAGTTTCAACAGGAGAGCGACTGCCGTGTCCAAATCAAGCACAGCCGAATCGGCTTGCGACATTGTCGCACGGGTATATGAGACATTGCGAACACTTCCCAAGAGCCCGTCTGCCGAATGGTCAGGTGTTTTGAGGTCGGGGGTTTTTAATATCGGGTTTTTGTTATTAGCCTCGTCCTGTGTCCCGTTATGAGCCTTGTCCTGTTGTCCAAGAGAGAAGTTGAATGTCGGACCTGGCTTTCCAGACACCAGATGATTGAGCTGTTCTAGAAGATTCTCGGGAACAGACCAATTTTGCAGCTCCAACTTTTCTGTGGAAGTATCAGGAGTTTTTGACAGGTTGGCATTGGGAATGTCGTGTTTGTCGGTGTCGTCAATGTCGTCAATGTCGGTGTCATCAATGTCGTCAATGTCGCAATCACCAATGTCGTCTTTGGGGTTGACGACATTCAGCGACATCGCTGGCATATGCGGGTTTTTCAACGACACAGCAAACCTGATCAGCCCTGTGGATATGCGAAGCGGGTTCGTTATTAGAGCCGTGAATTTCCAGATGGCGCCCGTCTTGTTAGCGCCAAAAATGTCGCTCTTTCCCGACATCATCATTTCCGTCACTTTCATCGTCGTTTCATGATCCGATAAGTCTCCATACATTCGAGGCGAGTCCAGCATCATCACCCGCTTCGAAACCCCCCAAGAAATAGTCATGTAGAGCTCAGCGGGTGGCTGCTGGTCTTCATCGAGTGTTTCTAGGACGTACACTGTGATTTTTTCCTCGAAAGAAAGACAGGAGCGACTAGGCGCATTGGCGAGTCGATCTGTTAGGTCTTTAAAGTCATCAGGGAGCGTGTTGAGGAGATCAATGTCATCGGGGATAACTATGGAGAGCATAGTGTGTGTGTTTTGGTGTAGGGAGCTGATAGCGCGCGTGGCACGTGACGCGAAAACCTGCATATATTGAGATATAAACCTGTATACAAGATACTGTATATAATAAAATCACGTGACTCATTTAAAAACACCATTCATGACTAGCATTCACCTTCCTTTTGACGTGGAGGTCTTGCAGATAAATATATCATGCGCAAAAACCGATAGATAATCCCTAAAAGACAAACCAAGACAATGAAAAAGACAAAGCCTGCATATAGCGCGCCTATGTACCGGAACGCCTTCAACCCATTAAATGTCCGGTACAATTCGGTATTGGCCAACGACATTGTTCCCATAGGAAATGTCATTGACCAAAATCCACGATGAAACCGAAGGAAACCCACAAAAAGACCTTTTAACCAATTTTCACTGGAGGTACTGTATATAAACTGGGCATTTGGTTTCTTGCAAAAGGGACGAATCTTAGAAAAAAGCGATAAAAACGCTAAAAACGTAAGAAAGTACCCAAACGACATCAGCATCACAGCAAAAGTCAGAGAAATAATAAAAATGCATGTGGAGAGTATAGCGGGCATATATGCAGTACCATCATTCATAATAGAAGCAAGACCCGAAGTATAAGGTGACAGCAGCAAATTATCAGCATTCTCCATAATCAAAGAAACACAGTTCCGGCCAAAAAGTAATATACTGAAAGCACCTTGTCCTGCATACCCAATAGGTAAAAACATCAGCAACACCTGTCCACTATGAGGAGTTTTATACTTGAATAACCGCCAGAAATTAATGGTAACAATAATAAATGCCAAGCACATAGCCATAGACCACATGATTAAAGAAATCATCATAGTGGAGACCTGCATATAGACTTGGGGCAAATTCCCAGCAATCAATTGTCCACAAGAAGCTGCAACAGTCAAAGTAACCACAGGCAATAAAAAAGCCATGGTGATTTTTGACAGTTCCAAATAATTCGATGATTTCCGATTCTTGGTAATGATCAGCATGTAAAGGGTTATGACTGCAGTATACATAGACCCAGCAGTAACAATCCAAAAGAGTACCCAAATGGCAATAATATGTCTTCCACCCAATACAGCATGTAAATACATCACCAATGACGTATATCCCATTACAAAACATCCCATGAAGGGTGCATATGTTGGATCACGATGCATTCGGGAAATCAACGCCGGATTCTGTATCACTCCTAACACGTGAGTAACAAATAGAAACGTAAATATGCAAATAGACATCATTCCAATAATATAAGAAATCACTTGGAGCCATGGCCGAGGGAATGGGAAGTTATAAAGGATATTGGCAGAGATTCCTGTACCCATGACTGAAGCAAAGTCTGCAGGGTTACAATCTGAAACAAACCTTTTATGGAGTTTTCCTAGTAGAATAAAACTGAAGGATGGTTTAATATTGCTATTAGATTCAGGCTCTAGGCCCTGATCTAGACCTTGATCTAGACCTTGATCTAGACCTTGATCCTTCAAATTTGTTTTAAACGGTTTCAGATTTGTTTCAAACGGTTTCAGATTTGTTTCAAGCTGTTTCAAGTCTTTTTCACAATTCAGATCTCTTTCAAATTCATTCTGCGCCAAATCCGGCGTGGCCGCCTCAACATTACCGCCACTAACCCATTTAGTCGATCCAGTCGATTGGGAACTTGTGAGGTCGACACTCATACTTATATAGTGTTGGCTTTGTGTTTGGTTTGTGTTTGTGTTTGGTTTGGCTTTGTGTTTGGTTTGGCTTTGTGTTTGGTTTGGCTTTGCTTTGGGTTTGTGTTCTGGTTTGGTTGTAAAGGGATTATGGTTGTAAATATTAATGATTGGGGAATTGGACTATGCTATAGGAATAAATAAAGGTGAAAAAATGGATGGGTGATGAAGGATCCAATAGCGGCGGTTCGAGAAGGAGCTAGTGCAGATACGAATGGGACAATGTGGTGGGAAGTGGGGAGATGTTATATAATTGGAACAAAGTATGGAGAGGGTATGACTAAGAGATGAGCGCGCCACAGCAAGCGGGCCCGAACAGCCGAAAACCCCTATTCGGAAGGTGCGCGGCGGGGAGAGGCATTCGTGCGGCCGCGGGGCTTCAAATGTATTGTATGATAAGATAGGTGCCGCGCGTCGCATGAGCCTTTGGTGCGCGGCCCCGATACCCGATCGGCTGATGCCACAGGGGTGGCGCGCTTAAAGCGGGTCGGGCGCGCGGCCCCGATACATTGTTGCCAGATATGGTATATGCGCGGCACTTTGCGGCATTTTTTCTTCGGGCCTAGACCCGGCTATTGCGCGGGCGCGGCGTGACTCAAGGCCTGCGTAACACTAAAGCCCGAACAATTGCCCCATTAGGAAGATCCGCGGGCCAGATCCCCGCACATTCTCGTCACTCTTTTGCTCATGCACAGCCTAAAATGCCAACCAGCGCACCGCGGCCGCACCTCCGAAAAAAGCCCGACTGCACATAAAGCGTATCTGCGGGCATTGAAGGGGTGAGACTCGGCCCATTTCCGGTACACAAGCACGAATTCGGGCCCAGATTGATGCGGGTCGCAAACGCCACGGGGCCGGTGTGGATTGGTCGGCGCCGCTGCGGCCGAAACACAAACACGCGCGCCAAACATATAAATGCGGCCCCGATCCCCGATCCCATCTACCCCTCAACTATATTTCACCACCTCTTCTATCACGCTATTTCAGAGACATCTATTTTCAAATTCACCTCCATCCCCTCTTTAAACTTCATCAACTCATCAATGCTTAGTATCAACTCAACATCTGGCGACATTTCCCAAAACGGCATCTACAAGTGTAACCAATCAACACCTGTCGCCACCTTCGGGTGTCTTGAAGATGAAACAAACAACAATATCCAAATCGACAATGAGTTCGGCAAATTGATCAATAAATTAAGGGTTCTCTTGGGAGGCAAGGGTCTTTCGTCCCAAGATGTTGACGTGGATCAAATCAGAAAAGTCATGCAAGACTACCAATCGGATGAACAAGAATGGGGCCGATTTGCCCTTTCCGACGCCACCAAGGGTTATACCCGAAACGGAGTTGTCAACATTAACGGAAATGCCAATCTCCTTATTTTGGTCTGGAGCCCAGGTAAAGGGAGTGCCATTCATGACCATGCCAATGCCCATTGCTGTATGAAGGTCATTAAGGGGACGCTTATGGAGCAGCTCTATGATGTGCCGGAGACTGAAGGGGCGGAGATGATTCCCAAACAGGTAACCGAATTGCAGCGTGACCAAGTTGGGTATATCTCCGATACCATTGGTTTACATCGGATCAGCAATGGTCTGCCTGATGAATTTGCAGTTTCTCTTCACTTGTACACGCCACCATATGCTGCACTTTATGGATGCCTGATGTATGAGTCCGGTACACTGCGCAAGCATCACGTGAATATGAGTAAGTACTATAGCTGGCAGGGCAAACGGATATCCGAGGGTAGTACTTGCTGAAATGGAAACTTGCTGGCGAGTTGAATGGGTATGACTTTTGGGGGAATTGTATGCAGGTTGCTTTATGCAGGTACGAGGGTATATGCAGGTTTGCGACTTTTCTTGTATACAGGTTTGACATTTCTCTTGTGTGCAGGATCTTCAACTGTATACAGGATTCTTTCTTATCTGCAGGATGTTTAACTGTATACAGGATTCTTTCTTATCTGCAGGAATGTGTTTAGACTATCGTGGCCACTTATGTTGCTATGATATTAGAATGAACAAAATATGGTATTTTTGTAGTTGTGCATGGTGAATCCATGAATATAATTATGGTACATTATATGCAGGTCATATATAATCCTTATATGCCGGAAAAGGTATCATACACTTCTAAAACACTTTTGAAACACTTCTGAAACACGAAACACTTCTGAAACACTTCTGAAACACTTTTGAAACACTTCTGAAACATGAAACACTATATGCATTCAAATCGGAAGTTGGGCCTTTCTCCGTCTCAAAAAATCCTCCTTCTGCTGCTCCGACTCCGCTAGCATTCCTGCATCTCGTTCCCGCCGATCTCTTTCCCTAATCTTCCAATTTTCATATTCGGCTTCGGGATTGGTATCATCAGTATCATCGATTCCGTCAAAGGGTATGGCGTCGGAGGTACGGATGTTCACTTTCTGGAGTTGTTCGGCTTTAGCCAAAGCGGACGAGCCGAAAGGGGGGTTTTTATGGGGTAGATTTTTGAGGCTCTTTTTTTTGACGAAAACGGGACGAGCGGTTATTTTGTTGGAATCGGAGTTGGTGGTGGAGTCGGAGTCGGAGTCGGAGTCGGAGTCGGAGTCGGAGTCGGTGCCCGAACCCTCGGAACTGGACCCGGAACTGGACCCGGAATTGGACCCGGAACTGGACCCGGAATTGCCGGAATTGGAAATGGTGGGTTTATATGCAGTACTCGCCCCGAGTTGGGGTGGTGTGCCAGAATCAGTGAGCTCCATAGCTCAGTCACACCATTCAAACTGTAAAGTAGAACATCGCGAGAATAAAACATCCGTACATCCGACATGTAAATCACGTGATTTCCACACATAAGCCTTAACCACCAAAAAATCCAAGACCAAATCCACTATCAAAAAAACCGCTAATTCAAACTAATGGATCTGCATGATTTCTCAATTATACTATATATTCTAAAATTGAAGGAATCCTGCATATAAGCACTTTCCCTCCAAACGTTCCACCAAATCAATTTTGGAGTCCCAAACTTGTTTACATCTAATTAAGTAGGTTTTCATTTCGAATATCTGAAAAGGGATAGGCCCCAAAATTTGGGGTACTCTAAGAAACTCCCGGTGGCCTAGTTGGTTAAGGCACAAGACTGTAATGGATAGGAATCTTGAGATCGGACGTTCGAATCGTCCCTGGGAGAGTTTTTGGATTGTTCTGCCTTGAAAAGCTGGATTTTTTTGGGTTTGTGGAGCTGATTTTGGTGAATGTTATGCAACAGACTGCACATAAGATATGGTGAGTACTGCATGTAATGCTGTCGGGACTGCACATACGCACGTCACGTGTGCAGCTACATCTTGAGTTACAATGACTTAATTGGGTAAGGAAACTGCCTAATTGGGACAACGCATATTCACAAACTATTATGCTACTTGCCCACTTCTCTTTTGTGCTGCAGTAGCCCTATTGGGCCTGGACTAATTAGGAAATTGAACTGCCTATTTGGGCCACCATTACCTAATACGGATTTCCGGATTAAGGAAATAAACACCTATTTAAGCTAATATTAAACATCGCTCGATTAGGAAATCAAACTTCCTATTTAAGCTATATTACTCAATTAAGTAATTGAATTGCCTAATTGAGACGTCTATCATGCACTATCTCCAATGATAACTAATCTACAATTTTGAAAATTGCAACACTTTTAAAGGTCCTGCATATAAACCCCCCCCTTAAAAAAAACCAATTTCCTTAAATTCAAAAATGTCTCTTTGGAATATCTTTATGGCATAAAAGCTGGTGTACGGAGGTATTGCCATGATAGCGCGCCAACTCTCATTATCTACTCCCCCAACCAACAAGTGTCTACACACAGCCAACTTTCGCCACGGCCGTTTTTTGCCCTCTAAATTTGTACCATTATATTCGTTGAATCGGTAGCAACATTTTGGTGTTTTTTTCGTTGAATTCCGACCTCTGTGCAGGAAGTTACCTCGACTACCCTCGTTTGCACCAGACATCCTAGCAGATACTAAGAAAATACTCTAGTTTTCATAGGATATTTGATTTAGAAAAAACTCTGTTGGAGGTTATTTTTTGGTTTACACTAGGAGACTTGTTAAGTGCAGGAAATACAATCCCAACGTCTTTCAATCTTCCAGGCTGTCTGTTTATTTCCAGTGATTCATATCTGGAACTTCTGAAACGTCTGGAACTTCTGGAACGTCTGAAACAACCTGAAACAGCCCTGAAACGGCTGAAACAACCTGAAGCAACCCTGAAACAGCCCTGAAACGTCTGAAACAACCTGAAACAACCCTGAAACAGCCCTGAAACGTCTGAAAAAGCCCTGAAACAGCCCTGAAACGTCTGAAACGTCTGAAACAACCCTGAATCAACCCTGAAACAGCCCTGAAACAGCCCTGAAACAGCCCTGAAACAACCTGAAACGTCTGAAACACACAGCAAAACCTTCCTGCTTAGTATACAGCATCTCCGGCCATTTCATCATTTATAACCTGTTCACTGGGTGATAATTCTTACTTTCTAATTCCACAATGTTTGCATTGAACCAAAAGATGCGTCATGGGTTTGATCAGGACTATAACCTGGAGAACTTCCTCTCGTCTCTCGCCAACAACTTCTATATTTACTTTGACGATAAACGACACAATACCAATGGGAGCCCTGTGCTGGAGTCAATGAAGAAACTGCCAGAATATTCCAAAACATACCAGCTGATTGTGGACTGGAAGATTATGAAGGAGAGACAAAAAACCATCTCGGCTGTTCTTGTGCTCTGCCTTAATTTGGGTGTGGATCCGCCTGATATTATGAAAACCTATCCTTGTGCCAAGCATGAAGCCTGGTGTGATCCTTCGGCTTTTTCCGATACCAAAAAGGCTATTGAGGCTATTGGAAAGAATCTCCAGACCCAATATGAGACTCTTTCCTTACGTACTCGTTACAAGCAATCTTTGGATCCGTGTGTGGAGGATGTGAAACGGTTTTGTAATACGTTACGACGGAATGCCAAGGATGAGCGAATCCTCTTTCATTATAATGGCCACGGAGTACCTCAGCCTACTTCCAGTGGAGAAATATGGGTATTTAACCGGGGTTATACGCAGTACATCCCCATCTCCCTCTACGACTTGCAAACATGGCTTGGAGCTCCTGTCATTTTCGTCTACGACTGCAATAGTGCAGGAAACATTGTTCATAACTTCAAAAAGTTTGTTCAAAAACGCATTGATGGCGATAATGAGGGCAACCACGATATGAGTGCCCCTTCTCCAACATCAGCATATTTGGACTCGATCCAATTGGCCGCATGCAAATCCCATGAGATCTTGCCCATGAGCCCGTCACTCCCTGCAGACCTTTTCACTTGTTGCTTGACGTGTCCTATCGATATCTCGCTCCGTTGGTTCATTATGCAGTCGCCCTTAAAGAATAGTTACTATTCTATGTTGCCTCGAAACTCCAATGGTAATGTGATGGTTCCTGGTAAATTGACTGACCGCAGAACACCTTTGGGCGAGCTTAATTGGATTTTTACGGCCATTACCGATACTATTGCATGGACTTCTCTATCCCGGCCGATTTTCAAGCGTCTTTTTCGCCAGGATTTGATGGTAGCTGCTTTATTCCGGAACTTTTTACTTGCCAAGCGCATCATGCCTCATTTGAACTGCAATCCAGTCAGTGATCCGCCTTTACCGGAAGCAGTACGGTTTCATCCGATGTGGGATTCTTGGGATTTGGCCATAGACCAGGTTTTTGCCCAATTGATTAAGTCCCAAAACCCCAGTCCCGAATCTTTTCCAAGTGGATCCTCAAGTAATGGGACTGGAACTGGCAACTTGAACAATGGAAATGGGACTTTAAGTAATGGATCTTCAGCCAATGGGACTTCAGCCAATGGAAATGGAAATGGAAGCATAAGCAATGGAAATGGAAATAGCAGTTCCACCGGGTCAAATGTCGCTGAAACTGGGCTGACTCTTGCTAATTACCAACATTCCACCTTTTTCGAACAACAATTGACGGCATTTGAACTTTGGCTCAAGTATGCAGGTTCTTCCACCAAAACTCCTCCTGAACAGCTTCCTATCGTGCTCCAGGTGTTATTATCGCAAGTGCACCGGCTTCGAGCACTCATTTTGCTCCTGAAATTCCTTGACTTGGGTCCCTGGGCAGTCTACCTCTCTCTCTCCATTGGTATTTTCCCATACGTGCTCAAATTGCTCCAAAGCCCCGCCCAGGAACTTAAGCCCGTGCTCATCTTTATCTGGGCTCGCATCATGGCTATTGACTACAAAAGCACCCAGCAGGAGCTCTGCAAAGATAAGGGATATAACTATTTCTACTTGATCTTGAATTCCAGCCCCTCCAATCCTATTGGGGCCCCTGGAGCACCTGGATCCGCAACTTCCACTACTAATGTGATGGTAAATGAAGATCATAAGGCCATGAGTGCGTTTATTTTGACCCTTTTCATTAAGGACTTCAAGAATGGGCAACGCATTTGTTTCTCAATTGAACTCGTGACCAATTGCCTCAAATTCATTGGCACCAGTGAAAACCCGCTTTTTCGCCAGTGGTGTGCGTTGCTTCTATCGCAACTATGGCTGAAATACCCCGACGGTAAGTGGATCATCTATAAGGATGGGTACCTCAACAAGTTCTTGGAGTATATCTTTGACCCCATTCCTGAGGTACGTACATCCATCATTCTAGCCATGAAGTCGTTTCTTTCGGAGGTGGATGAAGAGGATGAGAAGAAAAACCGGACGTTCCACCAACCCCAGCCGGATTCCGATGCTTCTACACCCAATGGTAATGGAAACATGACTTCAGACTTGAGGAGGGATGAGTTGAGACAACAGGACCTCAAATTGGCTAATGTGGTGCTCCGGTTACTTGGAGACGGGTCTACGGCCGTACGCAAGGAGATCATCTACTTCATCAATCGTTTCATCAATGTGTATCAGAAGTTCTTCTTGGTGGTGGCCTTCAACCAGTTAGAGGAAGAGATTGTGCTCATTGATAGCCCCAACAACCTCCAAGAATTCCGCAAAAGGTCTCCTGCTTATGGCTCCATCTTTAGCTCCATTTGGAAAGCGCTCTTGATCTTATCGGAAGACCCCCATAATGAAGTCAAAGAATTGGCGCAACGGTTAATCGATTCAGTGATGGTTAAGCTCAACCAGAGCGAGCTTTCGGGGCTTGTCAAGGAAATGACCGAGTACCTCTTGAGCAAATCTGCCATCAACATCAACGATAACTTCAAATCCACGCCTATTGTCAACCGGCCGCTTTCCATGCATAAAGACGAGCTCAGAAAGCAAACATCCAGTGGTCTGATGATGAATCGGAATACTTCGGTGCCGTTGTTGCCTCGGTCGATTTCGCTGGATAATCTACATGCAGACCTGGACACTGCTTCGATTTCGTCCAAGTTCAAGGGCTTTTCCAAGCTCTTTCTGTCGTTTCAGATGAACGAGGAAACGGACCTTAAGAACTTGGGCCGCATCTTGAACTCTGGGCCCGTTTTGAGCCAGTACGGAGCCGAATACGTGCCTAAAACACCCCGAAAAGATATGGAGGAACGTCTTGGCTTGGACACTGAGCCTCCTTTGGAGTTACCGGAGGATTCAGGCTTTTTTGAGTACAGTTGTGAGACGTTTCAGGAGCCACAGATGTCCAAGACGGAAATCGATGAGCCAGGGTCCAAGGAGTATGTTCGGAGACTCTGGAGAAGAAACAGAAACGAACTCACCATCCAAGAAACTCAACCGCAAAAAAAAATGGCTCTCCGAGGAGACTGGAACCGTAACTTAACGGTATTAAGCAACAAGACGCAGCCCAAGATTATGAAGTTCATGCAATTTGAAAAAGTCCTCATTTCCACCGACGATAAGGACACGTTGACGGTTTGGGACTGGGAAAACAATTCAGTGGTCAGCAAATTCAGTAACGGTAACCCGTTCGGCACCAAAATCACGGACCTCAAGTTTTTAAATGAAGATGATGTTCCTTTAGTCTTGGCTGGATCGTCAGATGGTGTCATTAAGATCTACAAAAATGTACATTTGGAACAAGACAGTGAAGAGGCACCAGTGGAGATTGTGGCCGCATGGAGAGCCTTAACGGATCTACTTTTAACATCTAAAAGTTCAGGATTGATCAGTGAATGGCAACAGGCTCGAGGATCACTTTTAATCAGTGGAGATGTCAAGATTATCCGAGTTTGGGATGCACCCCGAGAGTTGTGTATCTCGGATATTCCTGCACGGTCATCATCGTCCATCACAAGCATTACCTCGGACCAGGTGGCCGGAGATATCTTCATAGCCGGGTTTGATGATGGTAGTCTAAGAGTCTATGACCGGCGACTCGATACAAGGGAGTCCATGGTACGGACATGGAAAAGTGGAGTTGGAGGAGCTAAAAGCATTGGGCGTGGCTCCATCAAAAACGTCCACATGCAACGGGGTGGATTCCGGGAATTGGTCAGTGGTTCCACGGATGGATATGTCAATCTCTGGGATATCCGACACTCGGCACCGGTCAAGACGTTCCTGGGCCCTGAAAAAAGCTTACGGTGTATTGATACACATGAGCATGCTCCTATCATTACCACTGGTTCTAAAGCTGTTAATATCTGGACCACTTCAGGTGATTTGGTGACGTCTTTAAGGAATCCCCACGATACATACCTTACCAATAGGACCGGGAATTACTTATCGGCATTGACGTTTCATCCCCACCGCATGATGATGGCTACCAATTATAACCAGGACAGACACATCAATATCTACTCCTGTACAGATGTGATTTCGGAGTACTAGAAAAGGGAACAAATTGAGTTGGACAATGGGATTATATTCATGCTTGGGAGAAGGGAATTCACTTTAAAACCAATTCGATTTTGGGTTGATTTTGGGTTTATTTTGATGTTTTGGCATGCATTTTCGCCTGATTTTAACTGGGAAAAATCGAATGGGGGTATTCAATATCAGAACAGAGAATCAGTTGTTGAAGAAGTGTGGAGAATCTCTAGAATCATTGTTAAAGGCCTAAAGGCTTTTTCTTTATTTGATATCTCCGAGACTTTTAAAAGAAGAAACCTCACCACCATTGCAGAACTACAACCAGAAGATTTATTCGTTATAATGGTGCAGAATATAGGTCTGTCTAGTGTCTGTTTAGTGCTGTTTAGTGTTGTCCAGTGTTGTCTAGTGTCTGTTTAGTGTTGTCCAGTGTTGTCCAGTGTTGTCTAGTGTTGTCTAGTGCTGTCTACTGTTGTCCAGTGCTGTCCAGTGTCTGTCTAGTGTTGTCCAGTGTTGTCTACTGTTGTCTACTGTTGTCTACTGTTGTCTACTGTTGTCTACTGTTGTCTACTGTTGTCTACTGTTGTCTAGTGTCTGTCTAGTGTTGTCCAGTGTCTGTCTAGTGCTGTCCAGTGTCTGTCTACTGTCTTGTATACTCCTGCACACTGGATAAAAACAGACTATACAATGCAATCTCTGACTCAATTGACACGATTTCATTTCTATTGGAAACTTTAAGAGTTGGGAGTTTGAAATGGTTGGCCTGCATATAACCCATCAAATGAATTCTTATATGTAGGATATTATATCTTATATGCAGGATATTGCATTTATATACAAGATATCATATTTATATACAGTCCATCATATTCTACCATACCCCATTCTCGATTTCAAAATATACTAACTATACAGTGAAATTCTGATTCTAGAATATAGAGTATGGAGTATGATGTAATAGTGGCTTATATGCAGGACAGCGCGAAGAGTAGATTTCTCAAACGTAATAACCTCCAAAACCTCAATCTAGACCCTTAAAAACTCCGCTAAAAAAAGGTGCCAACTTTCTGTATATATAAGCATCCTGCATATCGTCGTCTCCAGCCAATCATGTCGCTTTCCTCGGAGTTAGCTGCAGCCATCGAGGACGATCATGAGCTGCCGACACCACAACGGCGTGAAATTACTATTGGCCAGCGCATGCTTTCCGCTTGTCTGGGGCTGCTAGTAACTTCGTTTGCTGTGACTCCATTTGATGTGGTCAGGATTCGAATTCATCAGCAGGAGGTGATGAATGACTGTTGTCAGGATTCTAGGGCTGAAAAAATGGTGAAAAATGGTGAAAAAATGGTCCAAAATGGTGAAAAAATGGTGGAATACGGTGGAAAAATAGAGAAACATGGTGGAAAAATGGAGAAAATTGGTGGTTTTCATGCTAAGAGCATAGAAATTCCAGGAAATCATGGGAATTTCAGTCAAAATGGTGAATTTCAAGTTAAAAATATCAAAGGTTCAGAAATTTCTGGAAATTCCAGTGGAAATGGTGGAATTCCATCCATCAAACAGAATATTGGAACCAGCCAGAATATTGGAACCAGCCAGAAAATCGGAAAAAATAGCCTTGGAGCTCTTTCTCCAAAAGATATTCCTCGGGTCTTCTGGAACACTCAACAATTCTGTGAAACCACACGAAATTGTCCCAAAATCACCTCCACATTCCAAGGAATGATGGTCATTGGCCGAAACGAAGGTGTGGCTACGCTCTGGAGAGGTCTCTCGTTGACCCTACTAATGGCTGTTCCTTCCAACATCATCTACTTCACCGGCTATGAGTACATCAAGGAGCTCTCGCCCATTACCGAAAATGCCATCAATCCATTAGTGTGTGGTCTGCTTGCACGTATGATGTCAGCCACGGTGGTATCGCCGATTGAGCTCCTTAAAACGAGGTTTCAATCGGTACCCAATTCAGCCAGTGACCCCAAGCACAAGATCTTCAAATCGCTACTAAGAGACTCGGCGCAGGCGGTCCGGAAAAATGGCTTTGGGTCCATGTTCACTGGACTCCAGATCACGTTATGGCGAGATGTACCGTTTCTGGGGATCTACTGGATGTGCTATGAGTCGTTTAAGGCCAGATTTAGCCGAGCTCTTGATGTGGACTTTGAGCGACTGGAACAAGAGGATTGGAAGGTATTCACTGCTAGTTTTTGCCTGGGCTCGTTGGGTGGAGTGGTGGCTGCATTCTTCACCAATCCATTTGATGTGGGAAAGACACGACTCCAGATCGCCAGTCTGGACACCAAGAAATCTCGGCCTTCAATGTTTCAGTTTCTCTGGCGTATCCGAGTGGAAGAGGGCATTGGGGCCTTGTATAAAGGATTTGCTCCTCGGGTGTTGAAAATCGCCCCATCGTGTGCCATCATGATTTCTTCCTACGAAATCGGAAAAAAGCTTTTTAAAGATGGATTGTGACCAATAGAAGATTTTAAGCAAAGAGACTTTATGCAAAGAGATTTTAAGCAAAGAGACTTTATGCAAAGATTCCAAAGCTGACCCACACTTGTCTATGTATATACTCAACTTCTACACATTGTGCAACCAATTTATCTCTTTATATAAAACATTAGTAATGATAGAAAACTAGACAGTCCCTTGACCAGTCTTTATAGGGGAATATCATGGAGTCCTGCATATAACACACTGTAATAAAAATACCATTCCACCACCAAATTCAAACCTTTTAAAACCGGTGATTCCCCCATCCTTCAATATTCTGCTCATAATTCCGGATATCAAATTCCGAAATCTTCTCCCGGCTCGTTTCTAAAATTGGCACGTGTCCCACTATCGGCAGGTCCAACGTATCTTGACGCGTACGTGCAGGTCGTGCAGCTTCCTGATAAACCAATGTCGTACTATCTTCCTTATGGGCCGTTTGGAGGGCAATATTTTCCAATTGGTCATAATCTTTGAGCTCTTCAAAATGCTCTGGTGTCTCTTGAACCGAATCCGAGCTCTTAAAATTGGCTTTAAACTTGGAATTGTAATCTGCACTACCTCCATAATTAACCTCGAAATTTGAATGACTGACCCCGAAATTTGGGCTATAATTGGTGGCTTCAAAATTAGTAGGTCCATTTCTAAATTCCCTCTTTTTAATCTGAGAGTCGGAAATTCGGAAATGTGACTCTCCATTTGATACTTCAGGACTCCTGAAATGAGATTCTCTATTATTAATCTCTGCACCTCGAAAATGGCCTCTGTCTTGAAACCCAGGTTCCTTTTCTGGGAATTTGGATTCCATGGCTAAAAACCTGGACTCTTTGGCTAAAAAATGGGACTCTTTTTTTTCTGAAAAATTCCTCTGTTCGGGAGAATTAGACTCATTTCTTGGTGCGGCTGGATTCGGTATACTCTTTTCAAGGCCTTTTTCCGACTCTCGATATTGATTTTGCATCTGAAGTTTAAAAGGAGACTCATTAGAATATCCTTCAAATTTGGGGTTTTCCAGAAACTTGGGACTTTCCATTTTAGACCTTTGAATTGGATTCTCCAAATTGGAGTCCAATTTTGAGTCCAATTTAGAACTTTCATTTGCACTTTCTAATGGATTTTCAGGTTTAGACTCCAATTTCAGATCTTTTGGGGTAATTTTATAATCCGTAAACTCAATTTTAAAGTCTTTTTCATAATTTCCAAGCTTTGGGTCTTCAATACACTTGGCCAAATCATTGGAAAGTCTCATAACTTCGGAATTGGTCGATTTTACCCATTTTAAAAACTCTCCACATGTTTTCAGGAGATTCTGAGTAGCCGTTCGAGCCAATTGTTGCTCTATAAGCTTTAAATTATACTCATTTTCTTCAATTTCATCCACACAAAGCATAGTTTGACAAGCCTGAGGACCGTTGTCCAAAGCAGTTTGAGCCAATTTGGCCTGAAGAGTATCATGTTTCGAAATAAGAAACTTTTGGCGCTCTTCTCGTTGAGAAATAGCCCCAAGACTAATTTTTAATTCCGCTATTCGTTCACATTCTTCAAGAACAGATACAGAAATGGAATCTAAAAGCAGAGAAAAAACCATCATGGTATTGCGGAGTTCCAGAGTTGGTAAATCCGTACCCCAATCTCCCAAAGACTTAATAAATGCCTTATTAATATCAACGGTTTTTTTCTGGTACCGTAATACCTTATCAATTAATTTTTGAATGTCTTTGGCCTGTACCTTGCGTTTGTTTTTACTCTGGTATGATGATGGGACCAATTTATGAATCATTTTCATTATTGAAGCCGTACTAGGTCGACTCAAAGTATTCCGGGATGATTTCCCTGAAGTTTCACTTTTAATCATTGAAAAAACGAAAAGACGAAAAAAAAGGACCAAATGAGGAAACCAAAAATGAAAAAACGAAAAAAAAGGACCAAATGAGGGAAACAAAAATGAAAAAACGAAAAAAAAGGACCAAATGAGGGAAACAAAAATGAAAAAACTCAAAAAAAGGACCAAATGAAAGAAACAAAAACGAAAAAACGAAAAAAAAGGACCAAATGAAAGAAACAAAAATGAAAAAACGAAAAAAATGGACCAAATGAAAGAAAAAAAAACCAAAAAAACGAAAAAAAAGCACCAAATGAAAGAATCGAATATAAATGAGTCACCAAATTGACTTAAAAATTCAATTTAAACGATAAATCAAACTTTAGTCTTAAAGAAAACTTAATAAAGATGAAAGACTCTGAATCAAGATTCAAAAAAAAGGTTCAGTTTGATAAAATGGGATTTTGGTGGGTTCAGTTTTGATTCTAAGATTCTCAAGTTCTCAAATCCTCAAGGTTTTATAGATCAATACTTTGGTTTTGGACTCAAGACTTGGATTCTGTTTCGGACTTAAAACCCTTTAGACTCAAATAGAAATGAAGTGAACTTCTCTGGTTTCTCTTAAACAATTCAAACCGATTTATGACTGAAAAAGACTTAAATTGATTTAAAATTCGGGGGTTTTTGGTAAGTTTCACTCTGATACTCTAATAAATCCAAAATTGTTAGAGTTAAAAGAGTTAAAATGAGTTAAAATGAGTTAAAAAGAGTTAAAAAGAGTTAAAAACACGTAGAAACACGTAGAAACACTTAGAAACACTTAGAAACACTTAAAAAGAGTCAAGAAGACTTAAAAAGAGTCAAAAAGAGTCAAGAAGACTTATGACTCTGACTAACTCAACTGACAATCTGATGGAGAAAGTCTGAGTTCTTAAGACTCTGAATTCTTAAGACTGTTTGTTAAAATGGACTCTTTGTATGGAAAAAGACTTTGACACTCAAAGAATAGTGACAATCTGGTTTCTCTTAATTATGAGTATGATAAAGTCAAATGAGGATTTGATGGACTGATGATCTGATAGATTCAGAGTTTTTCTAAAACCCTGAAGACTCAAAGAAAAGTCAAGATAATGTTAGATTCAGGTAAATTTCAGATTCTAGAATTTGATTCTAGACGAAGACTGAAAGTTGAATAGACTTAAGACTCTGATGGATTTCTGAATCTGATGAATTAAGACTGAATAATCTCAAAAGTGACTTGAATAGGTTCAAAATGATTCAAAATGATTCAAAATAGGTTCAAAATGACTCAAAATAGGTTCAAAATGATTCAAAAATGGTTCAAAATGATTCAAAAAAGGCTCAAAAATCACTCAAAAGACTCTTGTAGGTTCAAAAATGACTTGAAAAGGTTCAAAAGTGACTCAAAATGACTCAAAATGACTTGAAAAGGTTCAAAATGACTCAAAACACTTAAAACACTTAAAACACTCGGGTAGAGTTTTGGATTGTGACTAATGACCTTGGAAAAAAGTCTGGGAAGTTCTCAGTATATAGAATATCAGCAAACGTAACTTTTGAAGGATTCTAGACTGATGGATTGAACTCTGGAATCTGAATTGAACTCTGGACTAATGAAACAAATCTCAATATCCAAGTTCTATTCTTAGATGAATCTGGAAATTTAGGAGTCAATATTCAAATTCTTGTAAAAGTTAAAAAGGGGTTTGTGTCAGAAAATTTCCCACTTTAAGATTCGGTGTACTTGAAATCTTAATAATTTGACCTTAATCTGCACAATCGGTATGATTGTATGATCCACTATTGTGTAGAACCCGAACTGTATTTAGTATCAGGCTTTAGATTTGTCTGAGTAGAGAAGAATCTTTGTTCAATGTAGGAGTCAAAGATTATAGCTTTTTTAGATACTAGAATTCAATAATTGATACTCTAGAGACTTGAAACGTATTGAATTTATGGATGGTAAATCTGGTACCGGAGAGTAAATCTGAACCCAATCAATAAATATCAATGAATATCAGGAAATATGATCCCAATCAATAAATATCAATAAGTACCAATAAATCTGATCCCAAACAATATAATATCAATCAATATAATACCAATGGATAGTAAATCAGACACGCAAAGGTACTAATCAATAGATATTAGGAGCAGTAAATCCAGTACCAGTAGATAAAAAGATGCCAGGTTGATATAAAACTAATACCAATGGATTTCCACAAACAAGGATGATAATGTTCCTCTATGAATTCTTTTCAATCAGTAATCTAGATGAGTAAAGATTATTGAAGTTCGTATTTCTCACAATCAACAGTCTCCCACTTTATTTCAAGTTGGTTTAAAACGAAATTTTCTCTATTCAATTTGTTGAGTTCGGCTTAATTCGTTGAATCCCGTTTAGTCCCGTTGAATCCCGTTGAATTAATTGTAGGTTTGGTATCAATAGTTAGTATTATCACATTTCATGTGCACTTTGCGCATTGGGTGCAAATTCGACCGTACACCCGTACCTCCTCATACAAAAACAACCACCCAAAAAACCACCCAAAAAACCCTCCAAAAAACCCTCCTAAAGAAGGGCTTCTCCTTTTGATTACCTCCAACTTTTCCATCTTCAAATTGTTCTCCTGCATATTTCCCCATATCTTCATATCATCTAAATGGCATACTTTACCAGATTCAAACCTCAAAAAGGTTCATCCCATTTATTTTGAATGCTCTATAGCCCAAAACATTTGAATAGAATGTCAATTAGAATGTCAATTTTCTATAGATTATACAGTAGAAACCCCAGGTTGAAATTTAAAAAAATACCCAAGTTCTTGGAATCCTTGATACTGTTCATGGGTGAATCCAAAGATGGTCATTTTTTCACGAGGTTTTCATACTCTGTCTCAAATGTCAATAAGGTCATGAACACCTGAATTCGGGGTTTCTAGTAGTACTAAAAATTATAGAATAACTCCAAGTCAATTCGGTCAAGCCGTTATAATTCCTCTGGATCTTTCGGGGCCTTAACAATGTCTTTGGTGGTGTAATCGGTGGATTAAGGCTAGAGACTTGTAGCCAAGCTATTGGGAATCTCCACAATCTCATCCTTATAAAGAACTCCAATACTGTTTGATTGTCCATGAAGTGTCTGGGAAAGTGAGCTGGGGTTGCTTTGGTTGGAATGTCTGGGAAAGTGAGCTTTGGTTGCTTGGGTTGGAATGATGCTGTGATGCAGAAGATGATAGTTTGGATTCGCCATTTAATGTCCATTCCACTAGGCTGATTTATGACCATAGGAATGAGCCATAGGAGGGTTTTTTACCCTGTAACCGTCTTGTGGATTTCAATACATGACATTCACTTTCAGATGAGAAATCCACCAGGTATGAGTCTACCATTGGAACCGATTTCAGGCTGGAATTGATGTTGGAATTGAACGAGTTGTGAGCCATTGAAAGAGTGGAATTCTGGGACTTCAGTCGTGTGGAATTGTGAAGGTAATTGGAATTGTTATTACTACACCAAAACAATATTGACCCATCGAAAGCATACAAAAGGAGATTCGATCTCTTCCTAATGATTCACCATTAACCTCTGATTTAAAGTATAAGAATACTTCTTATTGAAAACCATCATATCGACAATTCTAAGATTGATTCTTTTTCCAATTCTTCATCTCCCTTGCTGTACCTTCTTACCCTTGATTAGTCACACTGTGGAGTTTTTCCTCGTGGTTTCTCTATACAAAACTTCATAGCTAGCTACGAATATCTTTATATATATATATTTCTATACGGTACGCCAGATATTTGCAGAAACCGATATTGGAAGGTTGGAAGAAATCCTCATACATCCCTGAGTCTCAAGAGTATATATATTCCCATGGGTTAGAAATGAGACTTGTATAGACTACTCTGATGGTCTAGATACAGTACCAAATGCCACGGAAGAAGCGATAGGGTATTATTTATGATTCAAATAATATTTTGTATAAGAAGATGAATGAAAAATAGGGGTGGTTGGATTTATGGTATGGATTTAAGGTGTGGATGGCTGCAACCCTCGGAACTGAGTCAGTGCGATTGCAGAGGGTCGGAATTGGATGGACATACCACTATAAATTTTAATATAAACAATTTATGTATTTCACAAATATATGAATTTGATGACCGGAATTCAAGCTTTTCAGAAATCTAATTTTTATAATTAAAAAATGAAGAAAAGGTGGCTTTACATTGGGTCTTTTTCTGCTGACCTTGCGTGGTGTACGGGTCTGGCCTCCGTCTTTTCCGAGGGTTCCTCATGTTTCCATACTTTAGTACTCCGGTGTAATGGTTTTTCATTAATTGTTAATTTAAGAGATATCATTATCATCCTAGTTCTTCGATTGTGGTTGCAAAATTTATGTATATCCTTAACTAAGCTTACTTCCCGTGAAACTCTCATACTCAAGTCTTACTCGAGGAGATCCCGATTCTTATGTGTTCCCATTCTGGCCATACCGTAATTACTCTTTGAATCTCCAAAGATGTATTCAAAGGTAACCACTACATCTTAACCATACCAAAACCTCCGACCAATACCTCTGCCTGATTTCATATACCAGCTTATTGTTTCATCTGAAACTGCATATTGACTCATGTGATATCTACATTGCCTATTCAACACTCAGTGGTCAGCATCAATAATAGTCAGTACTAGTCAGTAATCAGTAATCAATAATAGTTAGTATAAGAAGTCTGTAGTCAGTAGGAGAAGTCTGTAGTCAGTAGGAGAAGTCTGTAGTCTGTACTAGTAGTCAGTAGGCAATAATAGTAATCTGTACTCTGTAATCTGTAGTCTGTAATCAGTACTAGTAGTAGTCTGTAGTCAGTACTAGTAGTAGTAGTCAATAGTCAATAATAGTAGTCTATAATAGTAGTCAATAGTAGTAGTATTTCAAGGAGTACTTTGTACTCAGCATCAATAATAGTTAGTACTAGTCAGTAGGAGAAATCAGTAATCAATAGTCAGTAATCAATGATCAATAGTCAGTATAAGAAGTCTGTAGTCAGTATAAGAAGTCTGTAATCGGTAATAGTCAGTAGTCACTACTAATAGTCTGTAGTCTGTAGTAGTCTGTAGTCAGTACTAGTAGTCAATGATAGTCAGTAGGCAATAATAGTAGTAGGCAATAATAGTAGTAGTCGATAGACAATTATAGTAGATGTAGTAGTATTAGTCAGTAGTCAGTACTAGTAGTCTATAATAGTAGTCAATAGTAGTCTGTAGTCTGTACTAGTACTAGTCAGTAGTCCGTAATCTATAGTCTGTAGTCTGTACTAGTACTAGTCAGTAGGCAGTAATAGTAGCAGTAGTATTAGTAGTGGTTTGTACTAGTAGTCAGTAAACGCAGTAGTAGTAGCAGTAGTAGTCTGTAGTCTGTAGTCTGAGATACTAGTAGTACTAGTCAGTAATAAATAGTACTAGTCAGTAATCAATAGTACTAGAAGCCAGTAGTCAATAATAGTAGTCAGTACTAGTAGTCTGTAGTCTGTAATAGTACTAGAAGCCAGTAGTCAGTACTAGTAATCAGTAATCAGTAAGCAGTAAGCAGTAAGCAGTAAGCAGTAAGCAGTGAGCAGTAATAGTAGTCTGTAATAGTAGTAGATTCAAGGCGTACTTAGTCAATAAGAGTAGTCAGTAGTCAATAATCAATAATCAATAATAGTAGTCTGTAATAGTAGTCTGTAGTTGGTGCTAGTCAGTATAAGAAGTCTGTAGTAGTCTGTAATCAATAGTAGTCAGTAGTCAGTAGTCAGTAGTCAGTAACCAGTAATCAGTAATAGTAATAGTCAATAGGCAATCATAGTAGCTGTAGTGGTATTCGTCAGTAATCAGTATAAGAAGTATGTACTAGTAGTCTGTAGTCTGTAGTCACTACTAGTAGTCTGTATAAGAATTCAGGAATCAGTAGTACTAGTCAGTAATCAATAATAGTAGTAGTATTTCCAAGGAGTATTTGTAGTCTGTAATCTGTATAACAAGTCCGTAATCAGTAATCAGTAATAGTAGTAGTAGTCTGTACTAGTAGTCTGTACTAGTAGTCTGTACTAGTAGTCAATACGCAATCATAGTACTAGTAATCAGTAATCAGTACTAATAAGTACTAGTAGTCTGTACTAGTAGTCAGTATAAGAAGTCAGTATAAGCAGTCAGTAATACGTACTAGTAGTAGTAATCAATAATAGTAGTAGTCAGTACTAGTAATCAGTCAGACATGATTAGTAGTAGTCAGTATTGGGCTTGTTCTAATGTTTCCAAAGCGAGGTAATCTGGTGGAATGGTCTTTTATTAATTCTTAAAGTCAAGAGATATCATCTTAGTTCTTTGTATTGTGGTTGCTAGTAATACCATGAATATCCGTAACTAAGCGTACCTCCCATAGACTCTGGCTTACTCAGGCTTACTCAGGCTTAAGGCTGGCTCAGGCTGGCTCAGACTGACTCAAGGGAGTACTCTTTATATATTCCCATTCTGGACCATAAAGTATTTCCTCGTTAAATCTCCTCAACCACATTCGAAAGTACCACTTCATCTTAACGAGTCATTCAAAAACCTCAGACTGAACCTCAGACTGATTTCATGGAGCACGCATAGCTCAAGATGTTCTTAATAAGGGCATATTGTCAGAGACGGAATTGGAAGTTTATTCACCCACAAAGTATACTATACCATTTTGAAAAGTCTTTTGAAAAGTCTTTTGAAAAGTCTTTTTAAAAGTCCAATGAGTTGTATCCAACAGTTCTTAACCGAGGTTTCAAAACCTCAATCGGTCTTTCTTATGGATACTAAAATAATGTCTTTTAGATAGTATAATAAGGTCTTTTAGTTGGTACAAC
>NLAC01001576.1:0-108267 GCA_002374635.1 Metschnikowia sp. 04-218.3
CTCCTGAATTACAAAGATTAGTAAACGAAAACTACACCGGGGTGCCGGAGTATGGAACGATTAAGCTCCAAGCCAAACACTTAGAACATAAGTACATATATTACGTATAACATATAACTATATATTACGTATAACATAACTACATATATATTACGTATAACATAAGTACATATATATTACATATGACATAAGTACCTATATATTCCTTAGAACATATAAGTACCTATATATTACGTATTCATATAACTACCTATAAATTACGTATAACATAACTACATATAAGTACATATTCATAACTACATATAAGTACATATTCATAACTCTATGCTTTGTCATCATTTTTCTTTGATGAAATATGTGTTGATTACACTTTTTCCTTCTTTGTTTATTTTTCACACATTTGGATTTTCACCATACCTTTTTATTACTTTTGCAATCTATCTTCTGTTTTCTACCTAAAGTTAAAACACATGAATAATACATTGTAGAATATTCTATTACGTCATTTCATAGAATTTGAGGTTAATGTATAGTACTTCATAATCCTCTGACTATAGGGAAAGACGTATTTACTAGTTGACTATCTGATTTATGTAAGTATAATGCTGGACTTATTGGTTCTCCTTTATACTTCTTCCAAAACCTTTCATGTGGTAAAACTTCTATTAATTGTCTTCTAGGTGCTTTGATTTGAGGTATTGAGAATGATGGTTTTACCCGTATAATTGGTATATTAGAACCTCGATACTTTACATCTTTAGTTGTTGCATGAATTATATTTACATTAGATGTTAGACCTAAAGCTTTTAAGAAATGCTAAACCATACTAGGACCTCGGGCCACCACTTCTGTAATACCAAATCTCTTGGCTATTCCTTTCTTTTAATCCATACTATAGTATTCCGCTGAAAAACTGGACTAAGTATACCTTTATTGTATAAACCATGTATTTGGTCCAGATCCTGCATCTAGGTAGAATAAAAGACTATACTCTATTCTTTTCTCTTCTTTTCCTTTCTTTTCTTCTCTTTTCCTTTCTTTTCCTTTCTTTTCTTCTCTTTTCTTTTCCTTTCTATTCAGTTATAAACCGAATCCAAAGTCGGAGATGGCCGAGAGTTCGTCCAAATCGTAATCGACTATGGTATGGATTTGACTGGACCCACTTTTGGACCCACTTTTTAACCCACTTTTGGACCCACTTTTGGACCCACTTTTGGACCCATTTTGATTACATGGATAATCAAAATATGGTTTGTTCAAACTGTGAAAGCCTTTCCCCGTAACTTTTTCCATAAATGGCCGGGAAAGACGCTCTAAAAGATCTTCCATTGGATTCTCCTGCATGAGATGATACTTTTGTGCCAAAATATCATCAAAATCCAGCTTTTCTGCTTCCTGTTGCACCTTAAAACTCACCAATTCTCCATTCACTCCAACTGCAATAATATGATCTTCCACATTAGTCCAAATACTGGAAAAGTTTGCTGAATATGCTCGAGGAATCATTGAGAGTTTATACAATATACTCTGGTCTTCTTTGGGATCCATAATCACCATTTGTGAATGGAACTTATCTCCTGCAAAATAATTGGTTTCCAATACCGAATTATTAACCAAACTTCGGGGAATATGATCCTTATAAACCACATCCAAATGTTCTTCAATATCTCCTCTTTCTTCCATGTACTTGAAAGCCAAAAGTGAGTCCAACTTGGAATTGACCAATAGAATCGAATCTTGAGACACACTCATAAATGTAACATCGGAAGAAAGACTCAAAAGCTTATTCACCGGTTTAAGCTTCTTACTCTCCATTTTATAAGATGTGGAATAAATGAATGGACCACATGAAAAGAGAATTGTAGATCCAATCTGCTCAATGCAGGAGATCCCTTGATCTCTAGAAATCGAGATAAGTTCCACTTGTTTAATAATAGTAGCTTGTGAACCATCCAAACCAATTTTAGACACATCTAGAATCTTGAGATTACCTCCTTTACCCTCTATCAGAGACCCAATAATGATTTTCTTGGACACTCGGTCTCCTCGGATAATCTTCCAGATTAGGCAACATGTTGGAAACTCTTCTGCGGCGAAAATGGGCTCCTTTCGTTGTGTCCCGGATTTGGAATCAAATTCCACCGTCGGAAGCATTTTATAATTCTTTCTATCGGCGAATTTAAGCCTGGTCAATGGGTTTTTGGACTTGCTGAGCAACACAAAGAGCCCATGCGGTTGGAGAAATGCCATTTTTTTGGCCGGCTCGCCAATACTGATTTGTCGGATGATGGCTGTTTTATGAGTGAAAAGATCTCCGACACCAAGCCCATCTTCTTTGACAAATAAGAGCTTTAGGGTTTGCTTGTGTGCAGGCTCACCCATCTTATCTGCAGCACCAACCTTATTTGCAGGAATTTCCAACATCAGAAGAACAATTTTCTCCAGTTTATCCCCAAATGACACTCTGCTTGGAAATTTCAGTACATAATAATTGAACATCCAGATATTCCGAGCATAAACCACTAGTAAATTTGGGTCTTGGTAGCTAAGAATGAGCCGTAGAGGCATCAGACAAAGCCTTAGCTTTTGAACCTTATCAACAGAATCATTTTGAACATGGAACGACACAAATATACCCTCTTTGGTGCCCATAAACATTTGGCCCGAATCAGGAAAGAACATCATATCATGCGGCACCACCGTTTCCTGCACATAGTGCTCCAAGTCAATAGAGAACATTTCTTGGGTATTAAGGTCCATTTTTTTCAATGCCATACACAGGCAATTCCCTCCAAATGTCCCAAGAATCACATATAAAGTATCATCTGTTTCAGTCACACTTAATGCACTCACTTGAGCCGAGACCTGCACAGAGTACACAAGATGGAACCAGTCCAGGGCTAAAACATCGACTTTTCGGATTTCAAGGCTCAAAACACCGTTTTCTTCACATACAAGAACAACCCATTCATGGGAAGTTTTCGCAAACACAATAGAAAGGTTAAGGGTTTTTTTGGTGGTGAAATCGGTTATGAGCACTTGTGCAGGACTCACCTGAATTACCATTTCGGGTGTAATATTAGCACACCAAATGGTAAAGAGACCGGATAAAAAAGTTTGTAATGCCAGGTTTTCTTGCCTTGTTTCAAGATCCAAAAATCGGGTTTCAAATGGCATACAACAAGCCACATAAACGTCGTCTTTCCGGGAAAAAACAAAGAGGGTCTGTGCTTTGCGGTATGTCTCATCTATAGACGTCTCTTTTCGGATCAAATAGCCCAGACTAATCTGACATAATTTAGTTCTTCGGCCTAACCCTGAAAGAGTCCACAATTCCTGCAGACAGTCCCTCTCCACGTTCCGTGTCCCAACAGAGTCTATCACCAATACATCCACCACTGGAGTCCAGTTCTTATAGTCTTCACGAAGTGTAGCATCAGTATACGGAATTTTGTGGTCGTCCTGCATATAGAGCTCCGGCACGTATAACTTCTTGGCTCCCCCAGTATCACTAGCAAATGTCAAGATGTAACCCTCGTCTTCGGGATATAAATCAAAAACCGAAATCAGGTCAGCCACACGTATTATAGGTACACACTCCAAGGTTTTGTTGTCCTGCACAATGACCAGGTAGATGATCCCATCATCTGAAGCAATAAGGATCTCATCACATAGATCCAAATTGATAGAATCTTCTTCAGCACTTAAAATGGGTAATTCAGGAATAGAATAAGCGGTTGGGAAAGAACCCTTATATGCATTCCGAGAAAATGAATAATCAGCAGACCAAATATTATTGACTGTAACAATAATAAATTCTTCAGGGCAAATAAGAAGGAAACTATTATTGTTTGCAAGTGGAATGATGACAATTGGGAAGGGAAAATTATTGTTCAAAGGTAGAACAGATGTCTCCAAGTTACCTTCCCAAGGCTCATGTGCGTACCAGCTATAAAGCGAGAGTTCCAATCTTTTCAGGGTGGATAAAGTAAGAGTCAAAAAAAGAATATGGTTGCTTGCATCCAGTGTATTGAGAGGATGGGCAAAACACAGATTCAAGAGAACTCCATTAATTGGGACATTGAACTGGGGTGATAATTGGAGTCCTGCAGGTGTGATCTGGCAAGAGTGGATCCGGAAGAGGGAATGGGCTGAAGATGATACCACTGCAAGACCTGAAGGGTGAGCTGCTAGAGAGAAACCGGATTCGATTTCCGACTGCATGGTTGAACAGTTGGGGGAGGTGGATGAAGAGCCCTCGGAACTCGCGCTCTTTTCGGGGTCCGAGAGCTGCCACCACTGTACAATAAATGGCTGGAAGACATGGGAGTAAATAGGCCGGATTTGCAGTGTTTGCGAGAACAGGGCATCAGAAAATCCCCTTGGCACTCGCCAGATCCGGACCAATAGGGAGTATCCTGATAGGAGGGAGATAAGGAGGGAGTCCTCGGAATTGGAGCACTCTGGATTAAGTTCGGAATTAGGACCCTCGGATTCAAATCCAGAAACTTTCGAGCCATGAGGAATCAATACTACCGACTTCACACCTGCAGGTAATGGATACTCCACATCTTCAACCACCACCGAAGAAGCTCTAACCAAGACTTGGACTGTGGTGGTCTTGTCTGCAGGACGCTCGGGATTGGGTGGAGATTTCCGAAAGTCCACCGGATCCAGAAGATCCCACATTTCATCATCTTCCGCCAACTCGCCCCCGAAATACGAGTCCTTTTCCGCTTCCCGAAGCGTCTGGTCATCCTCGTCATTGATAGAGGAACTGGTGAGCCCCGAAAGTGGCTTAGAAAGCGAAACCCGGAACCTCGGATAGATGGCGAGTATAAGCGGTGACCGCATAAGCGTTTTCTTGGAGTAGGTGTTTGTACATGGCACGGATGTTTCAAGAGGGGAAAGAAACAGTAGGTTGTGGGCGGTTCCGGTATAGATGCGGTCACGGGGACACGGTAGCAGCATGGGGTAGGGGATTATGGGATGAAATGGGTTTTATCTGCAGGACAATCTTAAGTATAGTGCAGAGCCGGATTGGTCTATATAAGGCTGCAAAGAGTGATTCAGTGATATGTGTAGATCAGACTTGTCTACGCAGACTGCGATATGAGACCTGTACACCATAATAAAGATCCGTACACCATACATAAACCTGTACACCATGCATAAACCTGTACACCGCGCGAAAGATCCGTACACCATGATAAATAAATCCGTACACCGCACAATATACCAGGGTGTTGCGCGCTACCATAAACTTTACCTGCAACAGTTATAGCGTGGTAGGGCTCAAAACCTCAGGGGAAACTCTTGATATAGTCCATTTTCAGACATCTCTACTTGGCTCTTTCCTCCAGAAATAGAATACTCTAGAATCTCCATCCGAACATATTTTCATACTCCTGTTTTTTTATAATCTATCTACTGATCTATCTACTAACCATAAGAGATGTATGCACATTTTTCCAGCCACAGATATCAGGGATGTGTATAGAGACTCAGAATTTCGGGTCTGGAAATTCAGAATAAGAAAGGGTCATTTATTGTGCTATTTAATTGATCTCCTCATATTTATACCATACTTAAAGTGGCATGAGAAATGGTAAGTTTTTGGGGGTATATGACCATCAACTCAATTCCTATATGTCCTGGTTGAATGGGTCTGTCTGTCTACTGTCTGTCTACTGTCTACTGTCTAGTCTGTCTAGTCTGTCTACTGTCTGTCTGTCTAGTCCGTCTAGTCTGTCTGTCTAGTCTGCCTAGTCCGTCTAGTCTGTCTGTCTACTGTCTACTGTCTGTCTACTGTCTGTCTGTTTGTCTGTCTGTCTGTCTACTGTCTAGTGCCTGTTTGTCTAGTGCGTCTAGTCCGTCTAGTCCGTCTAGTCTGTCTGTCTAGTCTGTCTGTCTGTCTGTCTGTCTACTGTCTAGTCCGTCTAGTCTGTCTGTCTGTCTACTGTCTGTCTACTGTCTAGTCTGTTTGTCTGCCTGTCTAGTCTATCTAGTGCGTCCTGTCTGTCTAGTCTGCCTAGTGTCGAATCTGGTAACTGTCCTGTCTGTCTACTGTCTGTTTGTCTGTCTACTGCCTGTTTGTCTAGTCTGTCCATTGTCTGCCTGTCTACTGTCAACTGTCTCTCTACTATCTGTCCAGTCTCTCTACTATCTGTCCAGTCTCTCTACTATCTGTCCAGTCTGTCTACTGGTTGTATCGTCCCAGAACCAATAGAAATATGAAACTATCAAATGTCTACTTTTCCCATTACTATCTACTATAACTCTTATTGAGTATCACCTCCATTTTACACTAGCTATTGGTGTTGTTTATACGCTTACATAAGCTATCATCTGGGTCGTGCACGACCAATTCCATAATGGTCCATCTATTCACCATTCAACATTCTCCAACTTTTATCCCTCCCACAACATCCCAAACTTCCCATCCATATATTTCAGCTTATCATGATCCTATCCCAAAAAAATCTCCCGTGTCCTTTATCTACCCATTCTTTTCTGTTTTATGTTGCGGCCCCTGCATATAACCCGCCCTCACTACTTTCCTTCGTTTTTGCACCCATTCCTACCTCTTCATGATCCGAGTATATCACCCCAACGGCGTGGCATTTCTTGCTGCCATACCTGGTGTGTTTGTATCACTGGATCAGACGCCTTTAGTGGCGTTCATGGCCAATGAAAAGCTCGCCCACTCCTATGAAAATGTGCCCCAAATGGAGATCCTAATGCTTATGAGTGCGTGTTCCATCGGCGCCGCCAGTATGTTTTATTGTTCAAGTTGAAGTTGAAGTTGAAGTTGAAGTTGAAGTTGAAGTTGAAGTTGAAGTTTCAGGTGTTCAGATCTTCAGATCTTCAGATGTTGAGATCTTCAGATGTCGAAATATCCAGTTATTCTACTCTGTTTCGCTTGTTTCATCTGTGTTTCATGTTTGTTTCATCTTCACCGGTTCATGTTTGTTCCATGTTTCATCTGTGTCTCCACCGCTAAATACTAACTCCAGTGTCTTCACTCTTTGGTGGACGAATCTGCTCGTATTTAGGACCCTTGGACTCAATGAGAGTGGCCCTGGTGTTTTGGGTCGTTGGATGTGTGGGCACCTTCTGTGCCGGTACCAATCTGCAGGTGGTGCTCTGGAAAATCAGCAAAGGTTTGGGTCTTGGCCTCTCCAGCGTCGCATCATACCTTTACATTTTTGAGGTGTTAAATTCAGCCGATAGAGCGGTGTGTGTGGCTTGGAAAGTGGAGATGCTGGTGGTTGCCCAAGAGTGCTTATATGCAGTCTCGCTTCTTCTCCGTGCCCGGATCGGCTCTCCTGCCGCTTTCCACTATTCCTGGTTAGCAGAAGCATTTTGGGGAGTCTTGCTTATGGGCAGTACATTTTTCTTGCCCCAATCACCGAAAGTGCTTTTGGACCGGGGTAAATGGCTGAGTGCTCAACAGACGCATGCGAAGCTAACCAAAGTGAGACGCAGTATGAGCCATAAATCCGTCAAATCAAGGCCTAGTGTGAAATCAAAGAGTACAGTCGTTTCCAGAGCAATTGACAATTCTAAAGTCACTGGAACGAATTCTTTACGACAACTGGTTCACGAGTTAGCTGGCCCAAATGAGCCTAATAATTTACCTGCTATGAGCCCTGGGTCGAGCTCTACTAACCCAATGCATGGATGGCTTAAGGCACTTTTATGTATGCAATTGGGTCAAATCCTTTCCTTAGTGGTTTCTCCTTTATTTTGGCAATACTTGGGGTCATTTTGTCTGCTTTCAACTCCAGCAGTGGAGATTAGCTTCCATACGCAATATGCACTCCAGCTCGTGTTTCTGGCCGTTCCATGTTTCTTCCTTAAGACCACTAGCCGTACCCACTCTTTGGCCTTGGGTTTATTTCTTACTGCTGGTGCTTATACTACTATGAGTGTGATTAGCTTTGTTTACTCTTCGACTTCCGACTTGGACCCATTACCTTTCCAGCTCCTGCACACAGTGCGCAGGTTCCCAGCATCTTCCATTTTGGCTTTAACCTCTTTTACTGTTTCCATCTACTCGTCTCTTATAGCTGCTACACTTCTGCTCCATTGTGCAGAATCTTTGAGTCCCAACTCAAGGTATAGGGGACTTTCTGTGGCCACTTCCACTACATATGCACTGGCTGCTCTTCTCAATGGGGTTCTCCTCTATTTCCATGCCATAAGGCCTCCGATCGTATTTACGGTGGTGGCGGTCTTAAGCTTGGGCCTGGCAGTGTATTTTTTGTACACTTCAGACACCCTTGGGTCGTCCATGCGGGAACTCATTCCCTATCTGGTACCAGCCACGGCCGAATCCATCGAACTTCAGGATAACCCCAATATGGATGCCGAGGAAGAAGTACAAGCCGAAGAATTGCACCAAAAAGACCTGCATCAAGATATAGATGACCCGTTCCCTTGCGCACGTGACTTCGCCGACCCAGTACCTCCTGATACTAGTCTAACACCGTTCCAGCCGCTTGGACATACGCAGAATTTCATCCGCATTAATAAGAGGGGCCCTTTCCAGCAGTTCAAGCCGTCAGAGTCTCGTACTGTGGGCACTTTGGCCACGGCCAAGTCCCAGTTCACTGCTCCTCTCGTCACAGCCTTGACACGGCTTCCTGATGACCGGACAAGTCTTCATCTTTCCAGGAGTGTATCCACGTCCACCAATAAGGGGGAAACTAGGGGAGAATTTAGTGAATTGTGGACAGGGCCCAATGAGTACTGATGACACGTGATGGTGCACGTGATCTTTTGAGTGTCACATGATGGCGCACGTGATTCTTGAAAGTCACATGACTGCGCACGTGATTCTTAAACGTCACATGACTGCGCGCGTGATTCTTGACGTCACATGACCGCGCACGTGCTAAACATTATATGGCTCGCGTCTTACGTATCTCTAATACTCCGTTTCCACACATGTCGTACCAGCCAGTAGAAGATGTATGTTCCATTCACCAACCGTATATCCTTACTAACCCCAGCTAATCGAGCCCGATGTGCAGGTTCCTATCCTGCAAAATGGTATGTATCAATAACCAATGATACTCCAGGAGTTAAGAACCAATGATAATCAAGGAGTTAATATGGAGTCCAGATTACGCAAGACACAGAAAAAAAAGGCATTTTCTAATGCCATATTTAGAGGATTAAGATAAGAAATTAGAGGGTTATGATAAGAAATTAAAACTAATCGTCAATTTGTCTTGGGTCTTTGGTGAATCTATAATCATGACCTATTGGGTCTAGAACAGTTGATTTTTAATAAGTTTAAACCGCAGAAATCTTATGAATTTTTGGTCTCAGTCTTTGGAATTGGTCTAGAAGTTTTTAGCCTATTCATTAGGGTCAGTGGACTGGCAGTCGGAGAGTCATTTTGGGTCATTTTGGGTCGTTTTGGGTCATTTTGGGTCGTTTTGGGTCATTTTGAGTCGTTTTGGGTCTAGAGACTTGACAAGAGTCTGAGAGTTTGTTTGAGTCTAATTTGAGCTTTGGACCTTCAAGTCTTAGCCAGGTCTGTAAACCCACTAGTCCAATTCTACACTTTTCAGATGGACAGATGGACAGAATGACAGAGAGATGGATGGACAGATGGACAGAAGGACAGAAGGACAGACAGAAAGACAGAAAGATGGATAGAGAAATGGACAGACAGAGAGATGGACAGATGGATACACAGAAAGAAAGAAAGAAAGAGAGAAAGACGGATGGACAGAAGGATATAGAGATGGACAGAAGGACAGAAAGACAGATGGACAGAAAGACAGAAAGACAGAGAGATGGACAGAGAGATGGATAGACAGACAGAAAGACGGATAGAAAGACAGATGGACAGAAAGACAGAAAGACAGAGAGATGGACAGAGAGATGGACAGACAGATGGACAGAAAGACAGAAAGAAAGAAAGAAAGAAAGAAAGAAAGAAAGAAAGAAGTGTGAAGATTAACTTTGAGAGTAATTTTGAAGTCTGAGTCTGAGTCTGAAAGGTCTAGATATGAGAAGTCCAAGTCTGGGTTCCAAGAAGTCTGAAGAGTCTATCTTGAAGTCTGAGTCTGAGTCATAGAAGTCCAAGTCTCAGTGTTGGTCCTTAAATCTGAGACCTCTGACGCTTCGGTTTGCTTCTGAGACCAAATCTTCTAAGTTATTCTTCATTTAATCTTCCATGTCTTCAAGTCTTCTGAATCTTCAATCTTTATGTCTCGGTGTTTCATTCTAAGGTCTTACACTCAAAGTTTCAATCCCAAAGTCTCAATCCCAAAGTCTCAATCCCAAAGTCTCAATCCCAAAGTCTCAATCCCAAAGTCTTAATCTTGAATTTTAGTCCCAGTTTTTGAATCCTCAAGTTTCGGTTCTTTAGACTTCAAATCTCAGTCTAAGTCTGAATCCTATACATCTGGTCCCTTGGTCTTTTAACCCGAATCCGAGAAGTTTTGGAAGTCTTGGCCTTTGTCTCTAAGTCTAAGTGAGTCTGAGAAGTCTTTGTTTCTGAGCCTGAGCCTTAGTTTAAGCCTTCAAGTCTTAGATTTTGGTCCTTTGATCTTTCAGTTGAGTCTTTGAGTACTTTGCCTTTGAGATGAGTCTTCTTTAATTCTCAAATTCATGTCTTGGTCTAAGTCATTACTCTTTGATTCTCAGTCTGACTCTGCCATTTTAGGGATGAGTCTTTGATGTGGCTCTTGAACTATTTGACTATACTCCAACTTTTAATCTTTGGTCTTTTAGTTCCTGGTCTGGGTGTTTAGTCACCACTGACTCCTCCATTCCCTCCATGAAAAGTCCTTATACTAACATTAGCAGCAAAGCCAAATTTGACAGCAAATAATCCCGTGAAGCCGCAGGTCAATGGTAATATGTTCCGGGTGGGTTTCTATAGCCGGTATTTCGATATCAATACGGAACAGTTTTTTGGCAAGATAGTATTGGCATTGAACCCACTTAATAATGCATCAGTTGTTTCGGGCCAGAACGACGAAGAGCTTACGGAGTTGTACGGGTTTTTATGGATCAATGCTACCATTGTTTTCCTTATGTTTGTGTCGTCGACGGGAGCCAATATGTTAGCCCAGTGGTTGTATGCAGGACGCCATGATCAGAAGTACGAGTACGATTTCCGTCTACTCACGCTTTCTGTGTCGGTTTTCTATGGGTATGCAGTGATTGTTCCACTCATTCTCTACGTGGTAACCACGTGGGGTTTGAAATTTCGGGACCGGCTTTCTCTCACCCGGATGATTTCCATCTACAGCTACTCGGGCATATTCTGGGTGCCAGCCACCATTGCCAATGTTATTCTAGCGGTTTTTGTGAGTAACAAAAAACATCATATGGTTTTGACGATTTTGCAATGGGTTTTGGTGGGGTTAACAGGTGCTATAAGTGGGTTTAGTATCATGTTGAAGATCCGGCCAATCATCGTGAAGAATTCTTTAGTGGATCCAATTCTTCCAACTACAAATACTCCTTTGGATGGATCTGTGGGACCTATGGATATGGAGGCTCAAAATCTGGAGGGGAGAAAACGGAGTATGATGTTGGTGGGTGCTTTGGTAGTGGCACATATGGCATTTGCAGTCACAGTGAAAATTGCTTTTTTTGGAATCCAATAAATAATTGGATCTGGATTAAGAGATTTATACTACTGTTGAAATTGGTTCAAATTTACAATGTTGGTTTATTTGATCCAATGGACTGATGGGCCATGTCCGGTATATACCACCATGCAAATCTCCACCTGAACACCTGAACACCTGAACACCTGGACACCTGGACACCTGAATAACGAGGAAAATAGGGCCAGATGAAAAGAAAATGTGAATGAAATTATGCATTAAGGAAGAAATGAAATTGGGTCTGTATGGAGTTGGAGTGGCCTCTGCCAGTGTTGAAGTGGAATCATAATGTGAAACAATGAAATGATGAAATGATGAAACAATGAAACAGAGATGAAACAGAGATGAAACAGAGATGAAACAGAGATGAAACAATCATTGCAGCAAATTTTACTTCTCAAATTATATTGTACTACAGTGTAAATGAAGGTGATTGTTGCTTGGGTGCAGTCAATGCATGTTGTTGCGCGCTTTATGCAATGATAGCCCTAAGTCCTGCATACACCGCCGGAGGTGTATAAAAACACCGCGATCCCCCCAGTTTTTTCCCCTCCATATTTTTTACTTCCATTCTCTACTTTAAGAATGTAGTACCTTTCTTCCAACCCAATTGACGAATGAATCTCTGTTTCCAAATGTTGTGTGGGAATCAACGAATATTATAACCAGGTGGTTTCACCTAAAGGTATGTTTCTTTAGTGACGAAGATTATTTGCATTTACCAATTGTTCCAACTGAATCACCGGGTTGACAATCGCATATCGTTAAGTTTCAGCCTTGTATGAGTCACGTGATCAAACCAACCATGTACTAATATTTCAGGTATGTTTGCTGCAAAGCTATATGAGGATACTCGTGACCGGGCGGACATATGTGCTCCGGATCCCCTTTCTTGTACAATAGGAAAGGAGCCGCATCTCTGTGTACAAATTTTGAGGTGCTGGGCCCGGGGCCTTGATGATAGGTCTTTTGCTGATGCTTGCATTATGCAAACAAAACTAACCTGTAGTATTATTTGTTGCTTTTGACACGGCATGTGTGCTTTCTATGATGATCCAAACATTCACACTGTACGAGAAGTTTCCTTCGCTGACTACACCCTAAAAATCTGATTTAATGAATCTGATGAGAGCACGCTGTGATCACTGTTTATGGAAGAATCTTTCTAGCCCATCGAAGAATCTATCGAGCCCATCGAAACTGGATGGTCTTGGATTTCCTGATACTTAAGACTGATACTTAAGACTGATACTTAAGACTGATACTTAAAAGATGGTATCATTATAAGCAGGCAGATGGTCTCTGTATCACTATCACCTGCTTCAGTACCACCTCCACAGTACTCTCTACCATCACCATGACTGCTATTAACCATGACTGTTATTAACCATGACTGTTACTAACCATGACTGAAGTATACGCATACTCATGAGACTTCACTAGAGAATCCTCTAAGTGCCATATTCTGACTGGATGCCTACTGTCACCAAGGCAGTCTTTAATTCCAAGGCAGTGTTCAATTCCAAAGCAGTCAAGCAGTCAAGGCAATGAAAAAAGTCATCGTGGAGGTGGTACCAGTAATAGTGTAAAGCTAACAGTAGTGTAGTATTGTGTATAGTATTGTAGTAGCAGGTGGCCGTAGTACCAAGGACTCGGACTCACAGAATATTCATTTGAAGCAATTGATGTTGGTATATTGATATAGATGTTGATGTTGATGTTGATGTTGATGTTGATATTGGCATTGGCATTGGTATATTAACCATTATATCTTATATTGATGTATTGGTGTATTGGTGTATTGGTGTATTAATTTATTGGTGTATAAATATAACATGTGCATCCCTAGTATTTATAATCTTTTTTACCAACCACAAAAAGGATTGCAGCATTCCCAAACGGGCAATGTTGCGCACTTAACGTGCAGATGGTGTTTCACCTTTTTGTGTTGCGTCGCGACACTTGCAGCCACTGGAATATAAAAAGCCCTCAAATCCCCCGGTGCTTTTTACTATTGGTATATTCTTCTATTAGTGCCATACTGCTTATAATTATAAATCACCACCATATCTTCACTATTTTCACTTAGAGTTCCACTATTCCCTTAGAGTTCCACTGCTCCCTTAGCCTTCCACTGAATCGAATGCACTTAGTCTATCAATTTGGCAAAGGGCTATTTTTAGAAAGTTACCAAGAAGGAAATTAGACTGCTGTTCAAGGGAGTTTATAAAATGGTGATTTCTTGAGAAGAGCACGGATCTAGTGGCCGAAAAGTCTGGGCTCCAATGAAGTTGTACTCAGTGTATGCAGTGGAGTCTGATTTTCCGATTGAAACCAATGGGCTCGGTTTCAATGTTCTGGATTCAAATAATGACCTGGTTCAAATTAGTGAAATCTGAAATCTGGTCTGAAATCTGGTCTGAAATCTGGTCTGGTCCTAGAATATGAGTGCAGGTTCACGATACCGAAGTCAGCATCCTTCTGGAATCTCTGAAGCTCTGGGATATCTGGAGTCTCCGAAGCAACGTACAGTACAGACTACTCCGCTCGAGGCTGGAGTACTGGAATGGATGAGTCTGTATTGAGTTTTATGGATTAAAGACCAGAGTTGCCGATTGCTTTCATGAGATCAAGTATGAAAGAATTCCTTTCATTGAAGCCAATTTTGCTCCGAGTATCCACTGTTTGCATGAACATCTTTGTCCAGTAACAATACTGAACTCCTGGGGACTTTCAATGTCTTGATACTATCTCAATATTCCCATTCCAAGTATCACTACTATCAATGCTAACTACTATCCATTTTAGTTATACATGTCCATACAAAAGGCATGTGAGATCATTGTTGTGGATGTCTATCCATAGACAATAGTCATGGACAGAGACGAAGTCGTGGAGTCCTACAGGGTAGACTCTGTCCATCATCAAAAATATCCACTGAATCCTTTATAGTTGAATCCTTTTTAATTGAGTCTTCACTGGACAGATTTAATTGACTGGACAGAATTATTGGACAGAATTATTGGACAGAATTACTGGACAATGTGAGAGAATCCACTGGTATATTGAATTATCCACAAGAATGTCACAACACAGTTAAGCTTTGAACCCAGGCTGATTTTTATTTATTACATTTTATAATCTTCTCTGCAACGTTATTGAAGATTTGGGCCAATGAAATGTTGCTATTTATATGCAGGCTATTCCAAAATGAAGTTATATGACAATTAACCAGTGCAATTTTTTACCCTTGGCTTGTTTAATCCTTGGTCTATTTTATGGTTGATGTTGAAATATCCATTCAGGTTATAGCCCTGTTCAACCGATCAGTCAGACAGTCAACAGTCGAATATTCAATTGTCAAGCATACAGTCCATACAGATAATCAGTCTGTCTCTATCAGTCATTACTATTTCTTTTACTATTTGACTCTGTGCTAGAGCATATAGCGGAAGTAAGGGTTCTGTTTGTCGGTTAAATCGGCAAACTCGATGTTGTCCATCATCTCAATGTTCTCATCCACATATACCATTTCCTTCTCCTTCTTGCGGTTGAGACGCCAGAAGTTGTAATAAATGGCTATAAGCAAGAGCGTGGACGTACAGTTGCATACCACGAAACTGATCTTGCCTCCCGTATACTTGGGAGCCTGTTTGTCAATGAAGGTCTGTGGTCCAATCACGTTACCCACACAATAGCCAATGAGAAAGATGGCGTTGCACGTGATCTTCTTGGTGTGGCCTGCTATGTTAGATGCCACCAAAGACAAGATGCAGATCATGGTGGTGGGGTACACGGACATGAGATAATAACCGGCCAAACGGGTTTGTTTTTCGGGTGCAAATGCCAACATACATGCACTGGCAATGGTGATGCACGAAGCAAAGATGGAAATGGCCATTCGGTGCTTGACGAAGCGAACCGAATATGCAAGCAGAATACACCCGAAAAACTCCACGGCTCCACTGGGCATGTTCATGTATAAGGCCTCTTTGGACGTGTATCCAAAATCGGTCAGGAGCAAAATGGTGCCGAAATTGGTGGTTGCTCCGTTGGGGATATTGGAGGAGATTCCAAAGAAAAAGAACAACACCACGGATAAATCCGTCAATGCTTCCTTGAATTGCTCGATTTTGAAGTGTTTGTTACCAAAACCTTGCTGGTTCAGACGAATTCTTTCCACCACAAGCCGTTTTTCATGGTCATTAAGAAACCACGCCTGTGCAGGCGAATCGGGAATATGGAAGAAAAAGAGAAATCCAATGACAATGGTCATGAGTCCTGTGACGACAAATAAAATCTTCCATCCTTCCATGGAGTAGTGTTGAGCATGCGCAGCCACTCCATATGCTATACCTCCACCTAAGGTAATGCCAATTCCATTACACGAAAACCAAATGGCAGTACGGAGAAATTGCTCCTCTTTCCGATACCACTGACTAGTGAAAATGACCATTGCTGGGGTTACAGCAGACTCCAACATTCCAAGAACTGTTCTTAAAGTGATGACACCTGCATACAGCCGCGGCACCGCGTGGAGGCACAAGACTGTCCCCCAAACCACGATAAAGATAGATGTGACCTTGGAGAGGGGAAATCTTTGAATCAAAGTATTGGCAGGAAATTCAAATGCCAAGTACCCAAGATAAAATGCAGTGCCACACCATGAGTACATGTCGCCCTGCATCTTGAATGCCTGCTTAAACCCCATCACTGCAGCATATGAGCTGGTGGTCTTATCCATGAATTGACACGCATAAAGAAGGCAAATAAGCGGCATGATATAAAGATCAATTTTTCGGAGCAACTGACGATTGGTTTCTTCATCCAATTCCACTCCTTCCTCCTGCAACACAAGGTCCATGGCCTGATCCACATTTCCCGAGAGATTTACCTGTTTACCCTGCGCCAGAGTGAAGCTGGTGATGGTGTCTTGTTGATGGATATTATCCTGAGTGAAAGTAGCCTGCAACTTTTCCATCCTTTTTAATTATTGGTTGATGATTTCTTCCTGAGCTTCTATTCCGGCTATATATCATTTCAGCAATGCGAAGACGTTATTTGGAAGACGGAATTGTTATCTTATCTATGAACATTTCGGGATGCCCGATCCGGTTACCGATTTATCCGCGAATCTTCACTATGCCGCATCTTCATCAAGTGCATAAACATTGCTTCATTCCCACATTCCCTCCCATACACGGTCCACATTCTTTCATGAACCTATATACAGGTTATCTGGGGTTATATACCGGACTCATGGGCATCATACAGGACTCACAGAGACCACAGATTTCAGGACTTACAGGACTCACACGGGCAACTCATACAGTCCACATACAGTCCACATACAGTCCACATACAGTCCACATTCCATCCACATACAGTCCACATTCCATCCACTATATCCATACTAACCATTCATACTCATTCAGTATATTGCCATACATGATTCTTGAAAAAGTTCCAATGGAGTGAATGAATAGTGGGAATATTAAAGTATTACTATATTAGTATTACTATATTATTGTCTGATGATCCAATCTTGAGTCATGAAAATTACTAACCATACTAGTGATATTTCTACTATTTTGGATGATTCTATGAGACTCTGGAACTACTGGGTGTATGAAAATTAACCATGATTCATTACCATATACACCACGATTTTTCCCCACACATCAGTTTGAAGGTTATCAAAGCACATATCTTCTCTTCCTACTTGGTATAATCCATGATGATGCTTAATGTGCAAAATTGTGTTTTTGTTTTTTTGGAGAGAATAGATTGACCTGGGTTAATATGTTGGAACTACATATCGTCCCAAAGTATAGTATCCAAACTATGGATACTGTACAACGGTGGCTATGAAGAGTATGAGTCAATTCTACAATTGACGAAGACTATATTATGAAGATCTATCTCTTGACAATTGACGAACACTATATCATGAAGATCTATCTCTTGACAATTGGCGAACACTATATCATGAAGATCTATCTCTTGACAATTGACGAACACTATAATATGAAGATCCATGTCTTCTCTATTTTCCTGTCTAATTGTGTTCCAATACTTCACAGACTTTCAAATACTCACATTATCATTTCATTCATCTTTATATCATCACTACAAGCCAGTACATTCATGGCCAAGATATTCTTCCTCCAACCTATACTAACCAAGATTCCATCCTCTAAAATCAAGAAGTCGAAATCAAGAAGTCGAAATCAAGAAGTCGAAATCAAGAACTCTCAAAACCTGTCTCATTCTAAACTCTCTGTTTAGAAGATACAATATCAGAATCACTAGTATTGGAGAATGGACATAATACTTGGGACATAATACTTGGGACATAATACTTATACAGGATCCGTATTTCTTGATAATTCCTTATTTTTACTCAAGACTTATTCCCAACTTATAAGTCCTAGAGCTTTTATACAACTTTTATAGAACTCTAGGATTTAGAAACAAAGGTATACCTGTTGTATGTTCGAATATAGTAAATAAACATAGAGAGAACCTAGAGAAGTATCTAGTTTTCTAGTATTTACTTTTTACTTTTCTAGTCTTCTAATAGCCAATAGTCAATTATAGAACGTATAGTTTCATTATCTATGAGAATTCCATATTAGGTAATTCTAATGTTTCTACGTTTCTAAAGCCTCTCGACTAATCCAAAGTCACTGGATACTCAATCCTAGGCGTGTACAATTATTCCTATCAAAGAATTGTACTCTACTCTCTTCTCTCTACTGTACTCTCTATACTCTATACTATACTCTACTCTATACTCTACTCTCTACTGTATTCACTACTCTATACTATACTATATACTCTACTCTCTACTCTATACTATCCTACTCTCTATACTATACTATACTGTACTCTCTATCCTACTCTCTATACTCTACTCTCTACTCTCTACTCTCTATTGTACTATACTCTATGCTCTACTCTCTACTCTACTTTCTACTATACTCTCTACTATACTATACTCTGCTCTGTACTGTACTCTACTCTCTATACTCTCTAATGTATTCACTACTCTATACTCTCTAATGTATTCACTACTCTCTACTGTACTATACTCTACTGTATACTCTCTACTATACTCTGTACTGTATTCACTACTCTCTACTGTATACTATACTATATGCTCTACTCTCTACTGTACTATGCTCTACTCTCTATTGTACTACTCTCTATTGTACTATACTCTATACTCTACTCTACTCTACTCTCTATTCTCTATTCTATACTCTATACTGTATACTCTACTATACTGAATACTCTACTCTATACTCTCTACTGTATACTCTACTCTGTACTCTCTATCCTACTCTCTACTCTCTATACTGAATACTATACTGTACTTTATGCTCTACTCTCTATTGTATACTCTCTCCTCTACTCTCTATACTATACTGTACTCTCTCCTCTACTCTACTATATACTCTCTACTCTCTATACTATGCTCTGTACTGTATTCACTACTCTCTACTGTACTGTACTCTCTATACTCTATACTATACTATATACTTTCTACTATACTATAATATATACTTTCTACTATACTATAATATATACTATACTCTCTAATGTATAATTTCTATACTATACTCTCTATACTATACAATATTCTACTCTACTTTCTACTATACTCTCTCCTCTACTCTACTCTCTACTCTCTATACTATACTATACTATACTATATGCTCTACTCTACTCTACTCTATGCTCTACTCTTTACTATACTATATACTCTACTCTATTTTCTACTATACTCTCTACTATACTATACTCTACTCTGTAGTCTACTCTCTACTATACTATACTCTACTCTGTACTGTAGTCTACTCTCTATACTCTCTAATGTATTCACTACTCTATACTCTACTCTCTCTTCTACTCTCTATTATACCCTCCACTGTATTCACTACTATACTCTGTACTATACTATACTGAATACTCTACTCTCCTCTACTCTGTACTGGTTTCCAAATAGGCGATTAATCCAATCAGGAATGTAATTTAAACATTAAATTTCAATAATCAGAAACATCACGTCTCATGGTCATGATCATGGTTCATGGTTCTCGTCACGGTGACCTTAACCGAAGTATAGATGACCATTGTTCATAATTCTAACTTGATATTATCTCAAGTAGAGTAGACTGTTAAGTGGACTGTTCAGTAGAGAAGACTGTTAAGTAGACTGTTAAGTAGACTGTTAAGTGGAGTGTTAAGTAGACTGTTAAGTAGACTGTTCAGTAGAGTAGACTGTTAAGTGGAGTGTTAAGTAGAGTAGACTGTTAAGTGGACTAGTGATTCCTCAGTATTCAATGTGGTCAAACACTTAATATCTTAAGATTAGTAATAGCTAGAATTTTAATAATAAAACTCTAAAAGAGAAATTTAACAAGGAAATAAAAAAAGAAATGTTTGTTTCACCTTTAGATCAATTGAAATAAACCTTAAAATTCATTACCTACAACTATTGAGTCATTAGAAGTATGATTAAATTCGATTATACTAGCATTATAGTTCTAGTTAAATTGGTTTCTAGAATACTTGACCATATATATATTCTTTAAACCCCGAAGTGCTTATATACATTTATTAACATTAGCTGGATTACTCTGGTTTCAGTATATTTGTAGTTGAATTATTAATATATCATTGCTTTAATAGAATATATCTATCACATTATAAAGAAATCATAACATTTATTTAATGTTATTTTAATGGATTGGTAAATATATGGAAGGTTATATACTTAAATTTATCATGTAACTTTCCATTCTTTTTACTATTATAATTGAATACCTATAAAGGATATTCAGAAGACCCTAATATCACAGCATTCTAAAAGTGAATGTAATAAATAGAAAACACTTGGTTAGAAGATGCAGAAGGTTATAGTAAGAAACGAATCCACCATATTTTATATAGATGTATAGTTTTGGTTTTGATACAAATAGAATCAGAAGCCGGAGTAAAGTGACAAGATCTATCTCACTAATCGATTTCGATTATATACAAATGAATAATAATAAAGAGAACCTTCAATTACACTATTGTTATATTGAACTTTTAAAGGGGGTAGTTTTAAATAAAAGAGTAAAAAGATCCAGAAAATTAGTAAACAATCCGGTGGGAGATGAAGAGTAAACTTATTCCATGGACAAATCTTTAATACAACAAACAGTACTGGTTTAGAAATTAGAAGTATTTATTAATGACTCGGAATTATTAAGTGCTTGACTTTTCTCCTACCTTGTATAGAGTACATTAGATCAAAGAGGGAAGAAATCAATGTATACTACCTTTCAAAAAATTCCTCTTTGGTTTCTATCATGTCTAGATATTTCAAGGTTTCATCTTTCATGGATTCTATAGATTCTATAGATTCTGTAGATTCTATAGATTCTGTAGATTCTGTAGATTCTATAGATTCTATAGATTCTATAGATGGTATTCTTATATTCATATCCTAGTCTAGTCTACGTGACTGGGACATGACTTCACAGGTATTCAAAGTCTCTAGAAAACTGACTGCTTTAAGTTTATGAAGATTATGAATATCATGTGAGGTTTCCACCTCTAGTGTCTCTTAATCTTAGTCTCTCTTAATCTTAGTCTCTCTTAATCTTAGTCTCTCTTAATCTTAGTCTCAATCTTATGTCAGTCTTTTAGTCTGGATTACTATAACCAGCATTACCAGTATCACCATCCAACACATTCTTTTCCTTCTCTAGTCATTGACCCAGAAGTCTTTTTATAGTCTTTTTATAGTCATTCTTCTTCTTATAGTCAGTCTTCTACTTCTCGTCTTCTACTTCTAGTCTTCTACTTCTCGTCTTCTGCTTCTAGTCTAGTGTACCCTTCCAGTCAGTCATTCTTATTCTCTAGTCATTCTCTAGTCATTCTTGTAGTCTTCTACCCTTTTAACTATTCTCAGTCTTCTAGTCTTATAGTCTTGGTCTTAGTCATAGTCATAGTCATAGTCATAGTCTTATTCTCAGTCTCATTCTCAGTCATAGTCTCAGTCTTATTCTCAGTCATAGTCTTATTCTCATTCTCAGTCTTATTCTCAGTCTTATTCTCAGTCTTATTCTCAGTCTTATTCTCATCTTATTCTCAGTCTTAGTTATAGTCTTATTCTCATCTTATTCTCAGTCTTAGTTATAGTCTTATTCTCATCTTATTCTCAGTCTTAGTTATAGTCTTCTAATCATAGTCATAGTTATAGTCTCAGTCATAGTCTCAGTCTTAGTCGTCTTATTCTCATCATAGTCTTATAATCATAGACATAGTCTTTGTCTTGGTCTTAGTCATAGTCTTCTAATCATAGTCTTCTCATCATAGTCTTAGTTATAGTCCTAGTTATAGTCTTATTCTCATCATAGTCTTATTCTAATCATAGCCTTAGTCTTGGTCTCATTCTCAGTCATAGTCTCAGTCTCAGTCATAGTTATAGTCTTATAGTTATAGTCTTAGCCATAGTCTTAGTCTTAGTCTTGGTCATAGTCTCTAAAACCAAATGAATGCTTACTAAATATAGGATCATATACAACTTCTAGAATTACAGTTATGGCTTTTTGTACTATTATATCATAGTCTTGGTCTTAGTCTTAGTCTTAGTCATAGTCATAGTCTTCTAATCTTAGTCATAGTCTTGGTCTCATTCTCAGTCATAGTCTCAGTCTTAGTTATAGTTATAGTCTTAGTTATAGTCTTGGTCATAGTTATAGTCATAGTCTTATTCTCAGTCTTGGTCTTAGTTATAGTCTTCTAGTCTTCTAATCATAGTCATAGCTATAGTCTCAGTCTTATTCTTATTCTTAGTCTTGGTCTCAGTCTTATTCTTATAGTTATAGTTATAGTCATAGTCTTATGGTTATAGTCTTAGTCATAGTCATGGTCTTATTCTCATCATAGTCTCAGTCATAGTCATAGTCTCAGTAAGTATATTCAATCATAGTCATTGATCCATTCCATGAATATATTTCAACACTTTCATCTCTATTGATCCAGTAGATCCTCTTGATCCTCTCCTCTTGATCCTCTCCTCTTGATCCAGTAGATCCATCTCTTCTACTGACTATTCCGCACTTCACAAATTGACTGATGATTATTGATGTATCGCACATGTTCGCACATCCTTCGTCATCTTCTTCTTTCTCATTTCTCCCAAAAGTAGTATTCCTTTATATCCTTTCAAATACTACAATGGAACACTAAATTCTACAATGGAACACTTATACACTTTTAGAAGACTACAATGGAACACTAAATTACTACAATGGAACACTACAATTTCTTATAGTATATAGAAGAAGAATATATCACTACTTGAAACATTATCAACTCTTATCAACTTTTCTACTATATACACTTTTTCGAAAGAATATACGTTGTTCCTGATGCTAGAGTGTATAGTATATGGGGGTGAGGTGTTGGGCCGCGCTCTATACGTTAATCACTCACTACTCGCTACTCATTAGACTAGAATCTCATAAAGACTAAAGACTACAATCTCATTAGACTAGAATCTCACTAGACTATCCATTCCTTACTATCCATTCCTTACTACCCCTTACTGATTCTATCCATTCATTGGTCATTGCATACTCGCTACTCATTATATTCCCTGTCATCTCCTTGACTGGTCTACACCAACTTCTGATTGACTCTGATTGACTCTGATTGACTCTAACTGACTCTGATTGACTCTGATTGACTATGACTGACTCTGATTGACTCTAACTGACTCTAACTGACTCGGACTGACTCGGACTGACTCGGACTGACTCTAGAAATATTTCTAGTGGTTTGATATATCCCTTGCTTGGGATCCCTCATCATGACTTCATCTCGTCTCCAGTTACTCCTTAATAAAGAGGTCGTGCCTGTTGAAATGGGACTATGGCGATTGCATAGTATCAGTCCTGCCTTCAATGACTGGATATACTTCTCCAATCATCGGTATCTATTCTAGCCCCGGTCCTTTATCTCCTACAAAGCAATTTGTCTTCTCCGTTCAGTCACAGTGTTGGAATCCAAACTACTCCGTCTAGGTAAACATTCCTAATCTGATAGTACTTTCTTGAGCTAAGGGTTGTCAACTTTCTTCAGATCTTTAAGCTTTCTGTACATGCTGTCTTCTGGAGGATGAGTATCCTGTTCATGAACTTTACTCATATTCTTATGTGACCCAGAAACTCCGTCGTCCTGGTCAACACTGGATCTTTCCTAGAATAGGACAGGAAAAGATCTTTGCTAGAATAGGACAGGAAAAGATCTTTGCTGGAATAGGACAGGAAAAGATCTTTGCTAGCATTGAGCATGGTGGATTTGGTGTATTTGATTTACAATTACAATTGGAAGGTCTTCGGGCCGGACTCATCCACAAGGTTTTGACACGAAAAGACAATTGGTTTTTTATTCTATTCCGGCGTAATATCCAAATGGCTTCGCTTCTTTATCTAAACATCCAACCACATCTAAGGTCGTTCCTTAATGGTCGAACCTCAGAAACCTTTATGTGGTGGGCCTACTTGACCGATATTGAAGAGTATTCTCCGTATACCAAGACGGTGAGACATGGCAAACAACTGGCCATTGCTCATGGTCTTAAGGAGTATACAAGAGACTACCTCGCTCCATACTTTCAAATCACCAAAACCATTCTCTTCCCTTCCACCTTTGAAGGGAGGACAGCAGAAGAATGGGAATCCTATGCTCTAGGGAAACGGGCGTACAACCCCATGTCACGTCAAGATCTCGTCCTAAGCGTTCAAAAACCTCATATTGATCGTCATCAACGATACCAACACACCTATGGACCAGCGTTATTCAAAAGCTGGAGCAAACAAACCAAGGTGAAGCAAAAACACTTGGTCCCCAGTTCTACCATAAAGGATCTCGTGATGCTCCGAGACTGGCCATATTTCTGGTCAAAGTTTAAGAAAACAACTTGGACATTGCATCCCTTTGACTACGTCCAACTATTCCATCTCGGAAACGATCTTCAACACATTTATCCCACATCATCATGTCCTTTATGTGGAACCCCCTACCAAGACGATATCCTGGTAAAGGTTCGTCACATTTACTTTGAATGTTCCATTGCTCATATCATCTGGACCGAATGTCAACTAGAGGAATCCCTCTATGGACTCATTGGAATCCCTATTGACCCATCGAAAGCCTATATTCTACAGAATTCATTAATTCTCCATAAAATAATAAGCTAATTAATTTCCATGGTCTTTTTATATAAATGAATATATATATATATATATACTCTTATTCTTTGCACGTCCTGCATATACTATGGCGAATCTTATTGGGGCATGGCTACTTATATATATACACTATTGGGAGGCGAGCTGCGCACGGCTTATAGTGTTTCAGACGAGGCTGCATTACCCAATTCGGGTGTTTCAGACGAGGCTGCATTACCCAATTCAGGTGTTTCGCAAATGCAGCAATTGGTTTTGTGAACATGACGAGTGGGGTAAAGGATTATAAAAGGAGGACGTTCCCCCCGGATTTTTAGGGCCTGTTTATTTTTAGAGGTATTCAAGAATGCTTAAGAGCTATTTCAAAATCAAACTGCCAAACTATAATGCTGTGAATTCTCCAATGACCGCGCTGATGCTTCCTATAATTCAGTTGGAATAGTAAGTATTTATCTACTCTTTCCCCTCCTTGATCCCCTCCTTGATCCCCAAATCTCCATCTTGAAATTTCCATCTTAAAATCTCCATCTTGAAAATTACCCATCTTGAAAAATACCCATCTCTTTATCTGCAGGATTTTGCAATACACTATTGCCTTTAAGTCTAGTCACGTGCCGCACCATAGACTTCTCCCTCCATACAAAGCAGACCACTGCAAAAAAAAAAAAAACACTACTCTTACATTAAATGCATACCCTTGAATTCCCTTGTTTTCCCCATATACTCCTAATTCACATTTATCTCGGATCCCTCTTTGGTTTTGGATTTGGGTGTTTCATTTCTTTTGTCCTGCACATACACCAACAAAAGATCTCTTCTCATTCTCATCTAACTCTCCACACCATAGTCCCCAGGGTTATGCACACACTACTACGGATAGACCGGTCCGCCCATTTCCATTGGCGTCTACTACATCGTGTTATATACAGACTGTTACAGCCATCATCTTTAAACCGGTCTCTTCCCCTGTTCAGGTCCTATGTTACGCTGCCATACTTTACTTCCAATAAATTGACGTCTAGTGACATTGAAAAGGTCATTTCCGATGAGGAAACCTTCCATAATGTATTGTCCAACATTCGGAGGCGAAAGGTTGTTGATTCCTCAGTTCATCTGCTTTTTTTGGCGGCAATTGACCTGGCTCTGGGCAAATATGGTGACCTGGCCTATATGTTCTTACTACATACATGGCGACTGGTTTTTGCAGAGTCAACTCTGCAGCGTAATCTTTCCTTACAGAAACAACTATATGCTAGTCATGAGAAATTCGTGCACTTGATGATGAATAGAGGGGACTATGATGCGTTCCAACACCTCTTTGTCCTGCAGCAGAGCCGCCTTCGACAATTGCATGAATCCCTGGACTTGGGTCTTTTCCCTAGCTGGGCTTGTACGGTGATGCAGGTATTGCAACTAACTATGACTCGGGGTCAGCTTCTTCATAACCACGAGTCCATGGAATCATTTCTACTGAGTACACGTTACTCCAAGGACCAGAAACACCAGCTTAATGCCATGCTCCTCCGCAAAAGCCTCCTTTACGGTGCCTCTGGCCTCAAATCCATTGTTAACTGTGTGCACTACATCACCAAGATCGACCAGGACCTACTGTTTACCTTTTCGGGCCACCATCTTGTATATAAAAAGGCCTGGCGCTTGGCTCTTGCACACAGCAAAGGAGATGGGGACAACCCGGGCCACCTTATTGATTTACAAAAAGCTATCATGCAGGTGGTTCCACAAAAAGACGGCTACTTCCGTCTCCTAACGGAAGCCATGAGGGCCGCCAGCACTGCCAGTCCCGATTTGGCCATCGAGGTGTTTGAGTTTAAAAACAACCAAAAGATGCTTAATAATGAGGATCTTACATCGGTAATGAGAGCTTACATCTATCAAAAAAAACCGGAGCGTGCCATTGAAAAGTACGCTGAGTTCCCGTTTCTCCAGGACGACGAGCAGATCGTGTTACTACTCCAAGTGAATGAACGCACGAAAAACTGGAAGCTTTTGCAGCAACAGTTCGAAGACATGTATGGGAAAAAAGACCTTCCGCGTGTGATCCACTACTCGGTGGTGATTGGTGCGTTGGCCTCAGTGGGGAGTCAGAAAGAGGTGGAGCGTCTTTATGTGCAGATGAAGAAACGGCGGCTCCAGCCCACGTACTCGATTTTCCGGGGCATTATCCGGGCCTGTATCAACAACAATGACTACACCCGGGCGCTCGATTACCGTGACGATTTCATGGCACGGGTGGAAAGAGGCGAAATCGACCCCAAGTACATTCCTCGTATCGAGAGTGAGGTGTTGATAATCAAGCTCTTCCAGTGCAATGTCAAGGTGGCCATTCAGGCCATCGAAGAGGTCTTCGAGAAGCAGCGCCAGAACAATACCACTTACCTTGATGCGGAAATGATGGTACAAATGATCACATTCTTCACGGCCACCTTCTCCCAAAAAGAATTTCTTCGGGTGTGGCAGTTTGCCGAAGAGGCAGAGCTCCTAACGGAGAGAGTGTACTACTACGGGATCAATTTCTATACCAAGATGGGGGAGTTCCAAAAGAGCAACGACTTGGCCAACGATGCCCACCGTCATAGCGATGTGCCTTTCCAGAACAATCTCATCTTAAAGGCCCAGCTCAAAAACTATAGGGTATGGATCCGGCAAACCTCCGATAAACAGGATCATTGGGTACTTAAACGGCAGATCAAACGCATGGTGGCAACTCTTGACGAGAGCATCGAAAACAAGAGCATTAGCCCTAAAAACTTGGACAAAATTATGGTGGAGTTGATCAAACACTCGATATCGGTGCTGCCGCCTCTGGGTGCAGGAGACACTAACGAACGTCATGCCGACCGTTATTTCCGCCATTGCAAGGATTTGAACATACTCAGTGAAGAAACCTACTTACCGTATCTCCGCGAGTATACGAAGAAAGGTGCCACTTTCCAGGACTTCTCGCGGATCTTGGACCTCTACCGTGAAATGGTGGGCTTCAAAATCGAAATCTCCGCCCGGAGCTACAAGTACTTGATCCACGCGCTTTTGAAGGTGGACATGCGCAACCAAAATGGGTTCAAGAACTCGTTTGTTCTCTTAGAGTCGATATTCGACATCTACGGGTTCAACCTTGGGTCCCAGAACTTCATGTCTAGCTCCGAGGCATTCCGGCCCAAGAAAGTCCTGGACCTGGAGCTTCTACGCAATGCCGTGCCGCTTTTGGAGATTCTCTCTGAGTTTTCCATTACTAGTTCGGGCAACATCGACTTGATCGTGCGGTTCTTAAACCAGTTCCGGGACAAGGTGGCAGACAAGATGAGCTATGAGCTCCGGCTTTCCATTCTCAAGGAAATGGGTAAGGTTTATTTGTCGTATGGCAACTTGAATGTGACCACATCGTTGGTGAGCAATGCATTGGCGGAACTTAATGAAATCGTGGACCAGCTCCATGGTCCAGAGACTGAATCAGAAGTTACCGATCAAGTTGAACAAAAAGTTACTGATCAAGTTGAACAAAAAGTTACAAAACAAGTTGAACAAAAAGTTACAAAACAAGTTGACCAACCAAAAGCCGATTTGAACTTTCTTGTGGTGCTCCCCAAACTCCTCCAGCTCGAATACAGAGATGTGTACACGGTGCAGCTCCAGATGCTCGAGAAAAAGTATAATCTTGAGCCTATGGAGATCAAGGAATACGAACGGATCCTCCACAACTGTGTACGGCGCAATATCCGGCTCTCGGGCAACCAATTCAACGAGATCCTCATGATCATTCTAAGAGAAGCTAAACAAGGACTCCCCAGCCAAACTTTGGAGGTTATGCTCAACTGCTGTGAACGGTTTTTGGTTTCCGGAAACTGGGCCGAGGTCATGGTGTACAAGAAGATCTCGTACATTTATCGTGTATTCCTCCGGCTCTCACACGAAACACAATCGGCCATCGAGATCTTTGACCGCTTCAAGATCTTCAACGATTACTATGGTATTCGGACATTGGCACAGCTCCAGCAGATTCTCATGGAGCCCAAACTCGTGGGGAACCCTCGCAAAATACTATACAACGAGATCCAACAGTTCAACCGCATGCGGGTGGAACCACCATGGACAATGGACCGGTTCTTTGAAAATATCGCCGACTTCTTCACACCCGAACGGAACATTCGCACGCGTAACTTCTTAAGGCCAGGCGTGGCAGCTCTACTCGTGCAGCAAATCGAGGCCCGGTGCCAAGGAGTCTCTAGGCTAGCGTTCGACCTCTTCGACCGTTACCCCGAAACCATGGAGTACCTCTTGTACTTCAACCTGGAGCAGCCGCAAGTGGTACGGTTTCGGAACGATATCGAGCGCATTCTGGGTGTATCAGCATCCGTGGCTGGAGATGCCCGGCACTCTCGCCGCCAAACCGCCGTCCTGGTCTTGAACGACTTGGGAATGTAGCTCCGGCAAGACCCTAATCATGGACCATATACATTGATAGACACCCATTTACAGGGGAACAGTATATAGAAACATCATAGAGATCATAGTCTCACAGTCTAATACTAAATTATAGATATAATTCTTTACATATACTATACTGAATAGGTATGAATGTTTGGCCTCTAGTCCACTCATATCTTATTGTCAGCTACTTAGATCCAACGGCTATGAATTCTTTGATACTATCTAGTGATTGACCAATTCAATGACATGTACTGCTGATTCAGACACAAGAACTCCAAACGCATATAAGTTCTAGACTCATAGGAGGGTATGGTTCAGTGTACATCACAGATTCGTATACATACGATTCATGGACTCCATATCACCAATCACCAATCACCGATCACCAATCACCGATCCCCAGACCACTTCACTTCTTGGATTTTTTCTGGATTTTGGCAAAGTTAAAGGTGGAGGGTTCGTGCGTGGTGGTTTCTCCAAAGGTCAAGAGCCCTACCCATGGCTGGACGTTCCACTGCAACTTCATGGTGGCATTTCGCCCCCGGAACGACTTCTCCACATCCCAAACAGAGTACTTTGATTTTGCATTTTTCAAATGAAGCTTGGCATCCTCCTTAGTGGTAATAATCTTATCCCAATAAGTCACGGTACTGGAGGAACCAGGTGACTTCCCATCGTATTCAGCCGTCAAGTACACGAACACTTGCTTGGTATTCCAGTTGAAAAGAGGAGTCAAGTCAGCAGACAAATCAAAGGAAATCTTGGAGTTTTCCCGGGGACTACCAGCTTCGGCCCCAAAAGAACGAGAGTTCTTCATCAGGGCTTGAGCTTTAATCTGCCCAATTTCGGTAGTTCCAATACTCCAAGCTCCACCAAAATAAAGCTGCATGAGTGATAACATGGCCACAATAATACTCATGGCCGATACTGCACTAATGGTGCTGTTGGCCACACCTTGGGCACGTGTGCATAAGCTAAACATGAGTGAAAGGGGAAGTTGACTCGTGTCGCTCTGATAACGGCCACACACCCGTGCACCAGACACCATAGTTTATTTTTTAAGAAGAAGTAAATCCTTTTTCCGTCCAATTGATTATTTTCAATGTGTAATTTTATACTAAAAATTCATATCATTTATTACTACTAAATATTTGGATATTGGAATATTCTTATTATTGAAAAATTACTTGTTCCTGCATGTAGCCCCATATCTTTCTAGAGATTTGTTCCTACATGTAGTCCATGTCTTTCTAGAGATTTGGCCCTGTACCAATAAAATCGGGATCTCAGTCATTCATTAATTTGTAGTTATTTCCACCTAAGAATTCATCCTTTGAATTTCATCATTAATATATTTTTTATATGTTTTTTTTTTGGAGGAAAAGTGGCAGGTTCGGAGTATACTATAAAGATTATTAGATAAACAAGAAGAAACTATATGTTCATGGAACCCTAGAAAATCCAAAAGTTGGTTTTTATAAAGATTCTCTTTACTAGTATTTAATAATTAGGTTAAAAATGTTAAAAGAGAATTCCAACCATTTATATATGAGTTGGATATGATATTCATATTGTCACATGACCATTGTCACATGACCAGCTTTTAACATGGCCAGTATCTATAGAACCCAAGGATCGAATTTGGTGATATTAAAATCTTGTATTTGATTATAAATCTCCTTCTCTTGACCTATACAAGCTACTACCTGTACAAAAACTACCTATACAAAAACTACCTATACAAGCTACTACCTGTACAAGCCACTGTACCTATTTGTTGACCTCAGTACCTCTCCATATTGAGTGGTCTAAAACATCGCACTGTATCTAGTTATGATTCACGATTTTCAAGTTTCAATTTTCAAGTTTCAATTTTCAAGTTTCAATTTTCAAGTTTCAAATTTCAAGTTTCAAATTTCATGTTTCAAATTTCATGTTTCAAATTTCATGTTTATGTTTATTTCAGAATGTTTATACATGCATGAGTGTGTATGACGAACATGAAACGTACGGCTATAAGTCATTGGTTGACGTGGAATGTGGAGTAGGTGCGCACTCTGTTGCGCGTTAGTCCTAACATGAGCACAAGTACGAACACCAATCTCCATGGTCTTTAATAACTCTATTAGGTAAGGTACTTTAATAACTCTATTAGGTAAGGTGCTTTAATAACTCTATTAGGTAAGGTGCTTTAATAACTCTAATAAGTAAGGTACTTTAATAACTCTAATACGTAAGGTGCTTCAATAACTCTAATAAGTAAGGTACTTCAATAACTCTAATACGTAAGGTACTTTAGTGATAGTCTTAGTCATTTATATTCGTATCTTAAGCTAGTTATATTCATAATGTTGAGAGTTTGCGTAAACCTTTCTATAAGTTTTAACTTGAGTTACGTTAATCTTCATAACTCTATCAAGTGAGGAATAGTGGTACTCATGTCAGCGTACTGTATTCTGGATTCTCTTCTAGACTAAATACCAATCTCTTCAGCTGAGATGTGGTTTTCTGTCCTTTAACTGACTTCTCTGGATCCGGAACGCCTTGGCGTCGGATGTCATTCTCCGGCCATTCTAATTACTCCCTCAGTGGGGATTCCAACCAGACGCCTGTTATTGCCCTTCGTGCATAACTCTACACTTAGGGCTAACTTTCAGAGATGCCTCATTGGATCCTTCCTTTGTATCGGGTTCAGATACTCCACCTCTTCTGTTTCAGGTTCGCTCATGGCACGCTGTATCCAGGACTAGCTCCAGGAGTGGGTCTTGTGTGCCAATTTCATCTGCACGCCCTGCATTCTCAACTCGGCCAGTTCATTATGCAGAGCGTATGAAACGTACTGTCTCATACGTTTAACGTCTTCATCACATTGTTTCGTCTGGACATACTGCATATGCAATCAGTTGCTCATGCAGTACATATGCAATCATTTGCTCACACAAGTACATATGAGACTCGCACGTCTTATATGTTCAACACATAACTCCTTCTGTCTCTGTTATGACTGGACTTTTCAATACCTTCAATAAAGAAACCCTTGCTTTATAGACCAACGACCGGATCCCCTATCCACGGCACGAGTCTCCGTCTACTTCATCTTTCCGACCATTCTAATTACTCCCTCATGCATGATTCTCAAAGACCTGTCATTTCCTTCTGATACCTCTGATACCTCTTTGATGGGAGTTATCTCCGTAAATTCCGTAAATTCCTCAAACCCCTCTTCTTGAATGCTCCTGCACAAAGGCTTTTCTTCGGTCTCTTATTGGATCCTCCCTTCTCTTGTTTCCGATACTCGGCCTGTTCCATTTTAGTTCATTGGCAGCTCTCTTGTATAATTTCTTCTGCTCCTCCTGCATACTAACCTTGTGTTTAACAGTGCGTGTTGAACGTCACGTGTCTGCATATAAGCAAGAACAGATGAAACAAATCGTGGTCTTTTACATGCAGCAGGGGGAGAAGGCTCCGGGCGACGTGGCCCTAAAAGACACGTCACGATTACATAAGAGAAGAAGGACCGACGAACAGGACTTCAAGAAAAGAATCAGCTCAGTTCAGAAGAGGAAATAGCGATTTCCTAGTGTTAGTTTAGAGATTGGTCTGAATACAAATAACTGAAGTGGCAGCTAAAGTGCCACGCTGACGAGAGTACAAGAGAACAATTCCCTAAGAGTTCCAGCTTATGAACTAGCTAAGGTATAAAGTTCAACAGTGCGCACTCCAAGATACAGTAATCTCCAAAAACCACCAAACACCAAATTCTGGATCCAATTCCACTTGAAATCTGGATTCATACTTGAAATCTGGATTCATACTTGAAATCTGGATTCATACTTGAAATCTGGATATACACTTATAGTGGTTTGTCTCCACCAAAAAGTACATGACATTCCCTCTTCATTAATTCATCCCAGTTATACCAAAACATTGGAATATTTTCTACTATACAATCTGTACTAATAGTATAAGAACATATTGCTTTATCTTGCTCCTGCATATACACTACTTGTTCTTGTTATATCATAGGCTACTTATACCCAGAAAGCCAACTGTGATCTGGTAAAGTATCGATTCTCTGGTAAAGTAATCTGTGATCTGGTACACTATCGATTCTCTGGTACACTATCGATTCTCTGATACACTATCGATTCTCTGTTTGATACTGTTATTGTATGATTCCTAAGTCAGTTATTGACTGGAAATATTTATACAAGAGTCCTGAGTCGTCTGCCTTTCCTGACTAGATAAAATCTCAATTGAACAAGCCATAGACCTTTCACTCTTTCCATTAACCACTCTGTCTTCTCTCAATCCGGATTAATCTTACATCTCTTGCATGTAGATCTGACTCCATGCCCTAAATTAGGACTGTAGAGCCTACACACTCTTCAAATACTCCTGGTGGAGCTTTTCCTGCGCCTGGTATTGCTTCATCAACTTCTTCTTCATGCTCTTGGTGACCTCGCCGCCCGATGCCGTTTTAATGGGAATGCCTTGCTCATCCCACTCCAAATAGAGACTCTTGTCTTGGAATAATTCTTGCGGCTTGATCTTCATCTTGGCCTGACGCTCCTGCTCCTTCCTGGCGTTTTCCTCCGCCTGCTTCTGCTTCTTCTGTGCCTTTTCCTGTGCCTGCTGCTCCTTCTGTTCCTGCTGTGCAATCAACTCCTGTCTTTCTTGCTCATTCAAGAACTTGACCAAAGCCCCGCCATTGGGCCGGTCGTCCAACGAGATCCCAAGGTTGAACAACTCGGACCTTAACGAATCTGACGCCTTTAAGAACTCGGCAGCTTCTGCTTTATTGATGGCCAAGTCACGGATCAAGTCTCTGAACTTCGATAAGCTCTTAACATAAGGCATGGCCACTTCCTCTGCAGACCCACTTCCGTCCTGCTTCTTGGCATCTACCCATCCCAAACGGTCCTCACGAGTCTCGAACCCTAAAATGTTCAAGATCTTGACGATCCAGTGGGTAATGGCAATCAAAGGCTCAATTCTCAATTCATTCTGCCCACTCACCGTACTCTGTAAGTAAGTGTTTGTCTTGGATACCAAGTCACTGATGGCCCTTAAGGCACCAGGCGACGAGAGGTTATCACAGAATGCCAAATGAACCTCATCTTGCGCCAAAGACAAATCCTTAAGGAGTTGGGTCTCAGCGTCTCCCAATTTCTTGGATACTTGTACACCACTGGTGCTTTGTTCATTCTGATCACTGTTCAAAGCCCTAACGGTGGTGAAAAACTTGGACAACGACGATTCGTAGGCCTTGACCTCATGCACCAACGAGTCTTTGAAATCAAGCGGTTTCTCCCAGTTGCCAAATGCAAACACCAACCGGAGCTGGCGAGGGGTATAGGTCTGCAATGCCTCCTCGATGGTGATGAAGTTCTTCAAACTCTTGGACATCTTCTGGCCCTGGATGTGCAAGTGGCCATTGTGCAAGAAGTAGTTAATCCACTGCTTGTTTTGGAAGTAGGCCTCGGACTGTGCCAACTCATTATCATGGTGAGGGAAGCACAAGTCCACACCTCCAGAATGGATATCGATATTGTCACCCAACACATTACTGGCCATGACAGAACACTCAATATGCCATCCAGGTCTTCCCTTACCCCAAGGCGAGTCCCAAGAAGGTTCACCTGGCTTAGAGGATTTCCACAAGGCAAAATCCGCCGAGTTTTTCTTGCCATTACTAGAGGATAACGAGCCTTCTCCCTCGCTAATGAGATCCAACGAGCCCTTATTCCAAGGCTGCAACTTGGCATAGTCATGATCAGGGTGGGCTTCAAAAGCCACGGTGTCAAAGTAAACACTTCCATCGGACGAAGCATAGGCAAAGCCGTTTTTAATGATTTGCACAACGAATTCAACGATTTCCGGCACATACTCCAGCACTCGTGTGGTGACGGTGGGAGTAAGTACATTCAAGCGGGCCATATCGGAGTTGAAGCTCTCTTCCCAGAATGCAGGCAAGGCCTTGAAGACTTCAGGGTCAGTCACGGTGGCACCATATTGTTTATCCAAAGATGGAACCACCACGTCCTCCACCAGAGATAAAAAGTGGCATACATCTTGGATGTTGGAGAAAATGGCCGAGTGAGCAGTGCGCACAGCTTTAATGTGCATGGGCAACTTTGGGTTTTCCTGGGCCAAAGCCTGGGGGTCTAGCGAGTCCAAGAAACGAGGCAATTCCGAAGCCAAATCACCTTGAAATTGCAGCAAGTTGTTAGTCACATATTCACCAAGACACTGAGTCGTTTTTGACACCAAATCCGGCAGAACCGTGTCGTAAGCCAGGACAAAGCGTTGTTTAAACAAGTACTGCTGACGAGCAGCCACAATGATCTTATCATCGATATCTGTGACATTCTGCACAAAACAAATGTTATAACCAAAGTAATCCTGCAAGATTCTTCTGCTTAAATCCGAACAAACGTAATTTCTGGCATGGCCCATATGGGCATAATTATACACCGTAGGGCCGCACGCATACCAAGAGATGGTATTCTTATGCAAGGGCACAAAGTCATCTTTGTGACGAGTAAGAGAATTGTAGAGCTTAAGTACAGGACCCATTGAATTGCTGGGTTGGTGCCATACTGGCTGTACGATTTTCTTGGTGTTGTTCATGGTTACACGAAAACCTTTCATGCGGTGACTTGGCTTGTTCGCGCGCCAAATATGCCTGACTCACTCTTTCATTTACTCACTCACTGGGAATATACATTATACCTTACTGGCAGATTCCAGGCCCCACACTATACTACAGTCTTATACTACTATACTACTATACTACTATACTATATACTATACTATACTGCTATACTATATACTATACTATACTGCTATACTATATACTATACTATACTGCTATACTATATACTATACTATATACTATACTACATTCTTATAGTACATACTTATAGTACATTCTTAAGTACTACAGTCTACATTGGGAAGAGTAGGTGAAGAGGAAGTTAAACTACGCTAGAAATAGTATACTGATTTTTGAATTAGATACGATTCGAGCCAGTTTTTTATGGAGCAAGTTTGGATGGAATGTATTGCTATGGAAAACCATTAATCTACTTACTACTACTATTCCACTACTACAGAGTACTACTACTCTACTCTACTCTACTCTACTCTACTCTACTCTACTCTACTACTACTACTACTATTCCACTACTACTCTACTCTACTACTACTACTATTTCACTACTACTACTACTACTACAGAGTACTACTACTACAGAGTACTACTACTACAGAGTACCACTAGTACTAGTACTAATACTGACTACTACTACTACTACTACAGAGTACTGACTACTACTATAGAGTACTGACTACTGACTACTCTAGTACAGACTACAGACTACAGACTACAGACTAGTAGAGTGGATCGGATCACATTTGAACCTATTGCAATTGGGATTTGTGGTGGAAAATTCTATTCAAGTGTGAAATAGGACTGATGAAGTCCATTCCATATTGGCTTATACACCGGGCCAAGCCCTAGGAATTGGATTCTAACAATGATGACACTTAGTGTACACCTGATGCACTCTTTTTCGCCATCATTCTCAGATCAAAATCTACTCTACTCTAGTACTGCTAGTACTACTAGTACTACTCTAGTACTAATACTACTACAGAGTACTACTACAGAGTACTACTACAGAGTACTACTACAGAGTACTACTACAGAGTACTAGTACTACTAGTACTAGTACTCTACTCTACTAGTACTCTAGTACTGAGTACTGAGTACTGACTACTCTAGTACTGACTACTCTAGTACTGACTACTGAGTACTGAGTACTACTACTACTACTACTACTACAGACTACAGACTACTGACCACTGACTCTACTCTTGGAGTAACTCTGGAGGCCATGAGTATTTCCTAAGATGGAAGAGAAGCCGAACCATTTAATCTAAAGGAGAAGTTAATAGTAGTCTATAGTAATTTCAGTACAATACCGAGTCCCACCATTTATACCATCTGTAATCCACTACTACAGAAATAGGTAACCTCAAGTAGTGACTGTATAGTCAGTAGTCAGTAGTAGTAGTCAGTAGTCAGTAGTCAGTACTCTATAGTCAGTAGTCAGTAGTAGTAGTCAGTACTCTATAGTCAATACTAGAGTAGTAGTAGTAGTAGACTCTGTGTTCTTGGTGGTAGTAGTCAACTGTACTTCTAACACTGGTGAGTAGTACACTCTGTAGTAGCAGTACTTCTAACACTGATTTGTAGTCAGTAGCACTTAGAGTAGTCAATGGTAACAGTAGGAAGTAGGAAGTAGTAGTAGTCAGTAGGAAGTAGTAGTCAGTAGTAGTAGGTCTCACTTGGAACACTTGGACCAGTGTACGTAGTTTTCAGAGTAGTCAGTGTTCAATAGTCAGTGTTCAATAGTCAGTAGTACTGAGTAGTAGGCAAAGTATTCAGTGTTCAATAGTCTGTATTCAGTAGTAGTAGTAGTACCCAGTAGTTTGAAAGTTGTAGTAGTCAGTATTCAGTAGTTGGTCCTTAGAGTAGTTAGTATTAGTAGTAGTCAGTCCTTGAGTAGTCAGTATTAGTAGTAGTCAGTCCTTAGAGTACTTACTAGTGAGTAGTGAGTAGTAGTAGTCAGTAGTGGTAGTAGTAGTGAGTATTAGTAGTAGTAGTCAGTCCTTAGAGCAGTAGTAATCAGTAGTGGTAGTGAGTAGTGGAGTAGCAGACTGGTACTTCATTGGTGGTAGTCAGTATTCGTAGTGAGTAGGAAAAGTAGGAGTAGGAAAAGTAGTGATTATGAAAAAGTAGTGATTATGAAAAAGTAGGAGTAGAGTGGTAGTTCTGAAGGGGCAGTGCGAAGTCCTGTACGCATTCAGATCAGTGGAGATTGAGTTTTGAGATTGAGATTGAGATTGAGATTGAGATTTGAGTTTTTCGTGAGATTTGAGTTTTCGTGAGAATGGGTTTTGAGATTGGAATGAGGTTATACTATTTTGAGAATGAGCACATAATGTGCACACTGAAATAATCTTCCTTAGTAAAAACGATCCCCAACAAATTGGCACATCAGCAGATTGGTAGATTGGCAGATTAATAGATTGGTAGATTGGTAGATTGGTAGATTAATAGATTGGTAGATTAATAGATTGGTAGATTGGTGGAAATCGGAATCTATTCAAATCTTGAATCATGTGAATTAGACAAAGAATCAGGCCAGGAAAAAGAACTGGCCTCTTGGAAAATACAGATAGGTAGAGTTACTCAGTTAGAGTTACTCAGTTAGTTAGATAGGTAGAGTTACTCAGTTAGAGTTAGATAGGTAGAGTTAGGAAAAGTAAAGCGGCGATTCTTCATGGTTTCCTTCTTCATTGATAAATCGACATTCAAAGCATTTCAACTAATACAAGTACCAGAGGGTTTAAATAAAGCCCTAGTTTACCAATAAACATCAGCTATTATCTAAGATACTCTCTTTATCCTTTATATTGGCACCTTCTATGGAGATTCCAGAATAACCTACAAGTAACTTTACTCCTGGCCCATCATTCTACTAACTAGTAGTAATGGTCTTGGTCTTTGTTAGGAAGATTCAGAGCTGTCTTACCAGTCCAGCACTAGTCACTTTAGAGTTATGAGTTTAGTTGAGAGTTTAGTTGAGTTGAGTTGAGTTGAGTTGAGTTGAGTTGATTAGACACAAGTAAAGATTGTTCAAGGATATTAAAGATTGTTCAAGGATATTAAAAGATTGTTCAAGGATAATAAAAGATTGTTCAAGGATAATAAAAGATTGTTCAAGGATAATAAAAGATTGTTAGTTGTATTCGAAATCCATCAGTAGTAAAGTGGTCGCATGGCACTTGGTCCCTTTAAGAAACTAGGCATGTTTCAGGGCCAAGCTCTAGAACGCAAATTAATTCATCATATTGGGTTGAAAGACATACTGGTATGGAAGGTCTGTAAGGAAGGTCTGTATGGAAGATCTGTATGGAAGATCTGTATGGATTAGGTGAAGAAGATCTGTAGAAAATAGTGGGTGAGGAAGGATAATAAGAGTTGGAAGGAAGCGCGCTATAACTGAGTACCACGTGACTATACTACCAGAACGCAATCTCCAGCATCAATTCCTTTCCAATCATATCCACACCCAAATCTCCACACAAGCCTTTGGTGAATTATAAAAAGCATCAATGGATTTGTAGTACCGATATTTATATACCGGACCGGGTTTAATGCAATAATTATTTATATTCATAGAATTACATGGACCTTTGAAGCCTAATAAGCATAGGGCTGAAGCCCTAATGAACATTCAAATGCGAAAATAACAATCCACCCGTACATCTGACGCTTATACGCAGTGCGAGCGCGGTGCTATATGCACGCCGCCACCAGCGTCTGTCGCACTATCTAAAAAAAATTTTCAAGACTCTCAAGATCCTTCTTCTCAACTATACAGCACTATGTCTACCACCGTCAAAGCTGCCAACTGGAGATACGTTGAAATTGGCCGTGTTGTCTTGATCGACAACTCCAAATTGGCTACCATTGTTGATATCATCGACCAAAAGAGAGTATGTCCCCCTTCTGAATATTCTAGAATCAACCAAGACATGATAAGAGACTGGACGTTGAATAAGAATGGGTTTGAATAATGACCAATGAAGATGTTTTTCTTCTTTGGGAAATCCCTTGATTATTTATTCTGGTATTGATGTTCTTGATGATCTATTGGTGTGGACTGGACTGGACTGGGAATATATCTTTTATATGAACTAGACGCCATCCAGTCTGCAGAGAAAGTTGATGATCATTCTTTTGATCCTCGATTCTTTTGATCCTCATTCTTTTGATCCTCGATTCTTTTTATCCTCATTCTCTTGATCCTCATTCTTTTTCCTGTCTTCCCTTCATTAACCCTTACTAACATCCAGGTTTTGATTGATGGACCTAACGTCGAGAGACAAGCCATTGCTTTGGCCAAGGTCGTGTTGACTCAAATCGTCGTACCAGGCTTGGAGAGAGATGTCAGCACTGATGTTGTTTCTAAGAAGTGGGCCTCCGAAGATGTCGACGCCAAGTGGGCTGCTTCCTCTTGGGCCAAGAAGTTGGCCGTCAGACAAAAGAGAGCCTCCTTGTCTGACTTTGAGAGATTCCAGGTTATGGTCTTGAGAAAGCAAAGAAGAGATGCTATCAAGAAACTCTCTGCTAAGTAAGCTTAGCGTCCCCTACATAAGACTAATATACTGCGTCATACGAACCACAGTACAGTAGCTTATTTGAAGTACTCTTTATTTTTCTGTACTTGGGTCGTGCGATACCCATAAACATGATGGTGAAATAATTCTACCTATTTACTTGCTCTCTAGTCTATTTCACTTGTCTATTTACAAAACTATTTACAATCACTTTTTCTTCTTCTCTGCATCGGCAATCAACTGCTTCTGCAACTGAGGTGACGTCTGCGAGTACTTCAAGAACTCCAACGAAAACTCTCCCTTTCCTTGGGTAGAAGCCCGTAACGACGTAGCAAACCCAAACATGGAGTTCAACGAACACTCGGCCGTCACCGTAAATTCATCCTGGCCATTGATGGTCTCCATAATCATGCCTCCCAACTTGTTGATCAATCCGACCACAGGGCCTTGGAACTCATTGGGAGCACTGATCTCCACGCTCATGATTGGCTCCAAGATCACCGGGTTGGCCTTCAAGAACGCTTGTCTGAAAGCACCATGCGTAGCAAGACGGAACGAAAGCTCCGAAGAGTCCACCATGTGCAGCGCTCCATCGTTGATGTGCATGTGAGTGCCCAACACACGGTGCCCAATCAAGGGTCCCTTTTCCAAGCAGTCCTCGAATCCTTTCTGACATGCAAACAAGAACTTCTCCGAGATCTTGCCTCCCACGATATGCTGAGAAAACTTGTTCTCACCTTCAATGGGCTTGAACTCACCAATCACACGACCAAATTGCCCTGCACCTCCCGATTGCTTCTTGTGTGTGTAGTCAAACTCCGTGGGCATGGTGATGGCTTCTCTGTAGGCCACCTGCGGCTTACCGGTGGTACAGTCCACGCCGTATTCTCTCTTCATTCTCTCCACGTAGATTTCCAAGTGTAATTCACCCATTCCGGAAATCACCGTTTCCTTGGACTCCGGGTCGAAGCGGACACGGAACGTGGGGTCCTCCTTTTGGAACCGGTTCATGGCCTTGGAGAAGTTACCGTTATCCTTTGCCTTGGGCTCGATCGACAATGAAATCACCGCATCCGGCACAAACATAGAGCTCATGGTGATGCTCTTGGCAGAGTTCAGCCCAATAAACGTATCTCCCGAAGCACAATCAATTCCGAAAGTAGCACAGATCTCTCCGGCTCCGATCTCCTCCACATCCTCCATATCACTGGAGTGCATACGTACCAACCGGGCCACCTTGACCTTCTTTCCACTCTTCACGTGCGTCATGTAGGCCCCCTTCTTCAACTTTCCTTGGTACACCCGGATATAGGTCAATTGTCCGTACTTGCCCTCCTCTAACTTGAAGGCCAAACCAACAAATGGGTCATTGGAAGATGGGATCAACTTGACGGGTTTTTCCTCGCGGTTGACCAACTCAAGCCCAGTGTTCAAGATCTCGTTGGGTTGTGGAAGGTAGTCTACCACAGCATCCAAAACATTCTGCACTCCCGTATTGGCAAGAGCAGAACCCATCAACACGGGAGTAAATTTCCGTGCAATGGTGGCTCTTCTGATGGCATCCTTGATCTGCTCCACACTAGGCTCCTCTCCCTCCAAGTAAATGTCAGCAATCTCGTCGTCCACATCGGCCAAAGTCTCAATGAGCACCAGCCGTTTTTCCTCGACCAAGTCGGCCACTTCAGCCGGGATTTCAGGAGTAATGCGCAATTCCTCACCCTGAGCTCCTTCATTGTAGATGGCCACACGGTCAATGATGTTCACCACACCCTTTAAGTTCTCCTCTGCTCCAATGGGCACTTGGATGGCCGCAGCTGGAGTCTTCAACTTTTGGTTGATCTGCTCAATGACACGGAACGGGTTAGAGCCCATACGGTCCATTTTGTTGATGAAAGTGACTCGGGGCACGTTGTACCGTCTCATTTGGCGGTCCACCGTGACGGTCTGAGACTGTACACCACTCACAGCACATACTACCAAGACAGCACCATCAAGAACCCGGAGAGCACGCTCCACCTCGATGGTGAAGTCCACGTGACCTGGTGTATCGATCAAGTTGAAGTGGTAATCCTTGGCGTCCTTTTCCCATGAACAGTAAGTAGCAGCGGATTGAATGGTGATTCCCTTTTCACGCTCCAAGTCCATGTGGTCCATTTTGGCGCCCACCGAGTCCCTGCCCCTGACCTCGTGGATAGCCTTGATTCGTCCGGTATAGTACAACACTCTCTCGGTAAAGGTAGTCTTCCCCGAGTCAATATGGGCGGAGATTCCGATATTCCGTAACCGCTGGGAATTAACAAGGTCGTTTTCACCCAAGTTCTTGTTGATCTGGTCAATAATCACTTTTTCCTCTTCATACGTCGTTGGCACGGCGGCAAGGTGGTTTGCATCAGTAAAAGCGACCTGAGAGGTGGAAAATGGGCGCAATTTCGCCGGGAAAAGCACACGCAGCAGAGAAGCAACGCTACTAAGCCGCAGGGGTCTCAAGACGCTACGGAACATGCGGATGGGGAAGTGAAGCGTTGGACAGTGTAGTAGGGATTATAGAGGTTTGGTGAAGAGTAGAAAATTTTATGCCGCGGTCCTGCATATGCGCGCAACAGGGTGCAAAACTTATAAAGGTGCTAAATCTCCCCCCTCCGTCCCCCCCCAAAAAAAAAAAAAAACCCCAGAATCTCTAATTTGTCTGGTTTGAATATTTGGTGGTCTTGAAGTTTCCTTTTTAGGTCCTTTTTGTTATTTTGTTTTTTGATGCTGTTCCATTTGATTAAAAGCCGGTAGACGAGCATGCGATACTACACACATGAACAAGTGCACTTTAGCTAAGGAGTCATTAACCACACCAGTTTCTATTCTTTACACTTCAAATTATAGCCTATGAAACTCGCCGTCGAATTTCATCCCAGAGTGTTTTTTTTTTCAAAAAAAAACATCAATCTGGACCTCTACCTCTCATTATATCCATCTAAGATTAAGTAATCACCCCAAACTCCTCTTTCCCTTCTTTTATAGCCTTTCTTTTTATTGGCTCGTTTCAATAGAACTTTGATACTATGCACAATACCAATTTTCAGGGCAAAAATCCCAATAGAATACAAGGATTATTGGAGATTTTGAAGTTCAAATTGCCGAGGGTAGATTTGAACCACAGCTTTGTTGATATTCTTATGTTTCCAAAGTAATGGGTTAGAGATGTTAATATAAAGTTTATAGCCATTCATATCATAGTTTAGTAAAGACTTAACAATAGAAATCGTGGAGTTTGGACCAGCAAAGTCCATGTAAAAAACCCGTCTTTCCAAGGTGTCCAGAGGAGATAGAAGTCCGATGGAAATGGGAGTTCAATTTGAAACATTAAGGACGAAATCTCTTTTATAATCAATAGAGAGTTCAATGAATAGTTGGTCATGCAAATAGTGATACCAAAAATGTGCTCTATATTCTCAGGGCAGCCAAGCAATGGGTTCAAATGTCTGCATAAGTATATAAGTACACTCTTTTCGGCGCAGGCTTAACAAGTGCAAATGGATACGAGTGTAGTTTCAGGAGATTTAGAAAGCTTAAGGGAATGGTTTCTTGTTTCAAAGTTGTCTATATCTTTTCTTTAGTGTCAATTTCTACACATCTCTATTATCAGACTAATCATATATCCTATCTTGTCCAATACCACATCTGATTATTTCCTTTCTGGGATACCCAGACATGGAATTTATCCATTTCAATCAAATATCCTAGTATCTCCGAATACTAACACAGAATCCAATGCGCCGTCTGGCCGTCTGGCCGTCATGGTCCAATGGTTATACTTGCCTGAGACCTCGCAGGTCAATCCAAAGCCACTAGATATTCAATTCTAGGGCCTTTAGGATTATTCCTAACACGAAAAAGATGTTTTACGCTTAAACATCTAGTCATATTTTACGTTTTCTTTGTTGTTTTTCTATTGATTGGACAGATTGTTATTATACTATAGACGATTTTGTTATAGAAGATTTGGTTATAGACGATTTTGTTATAGACGATTTTACTATAGACGATTTTGCTATAGAAGATTATACTATAGAAGATTATACTATGACAAATGATGTCTCAGTGACTTGTTATCGACTTATATATAAATCACCTATACTGTACTAACCTTGAGCACCATGCAGGTACGATATAACTAGTTGAAATTAATGAGCTTATAGATTCCTAGAGTATTACTAGAGTATTACTAGAGTATTACTAGAGTATTACTAGAGTATTACTAGAGTATTACTAGAGTATTGTTCAGGATGTTTCTTGTTTCTCATTTCTCATTTCAAATGTATGTGCAGATATGACTGAGATGAGATTCGACTCTCCGTTATATACACCACCATGAATACTATGACTACTATTTAATACTATATTGATGAATTGGATAAATATTCAAAACTTAAATTAACCAATATGACTGTTTGAATATTATAGGTCTTGAGCACTGGCCTTACTATCAAGGCCAATGAGTGGTTAGCTTATTTATATCCAAACTAACTATGGAATGGGATGGAGTTTAGAAATATCCCGCATCATTCATTCTCGTCTATGAGGTGTTGGACCATCAAAGGAATATTTAAACCTTTTGGATAATAACGAATACCAGAACCCTATAGGTTTCGATAAGCAGTTTCTAGTAGATTTATCAAAAGGAAAGCTGGAAGGTTGGGACAATGTTGTGGTGGGGATTTTGATAGAATTCTCCACATTCAAAATATGGCATTGATACTGTTTTCCAATTGAGAAAAAACCCCTAAAGTAATGAGCATTGTCTCATATGTGTCATTTCCTCCATTGGGCTGAAAGTGTGGGTGCAAAGTTCCTATACATAAACGCCTATTTTAAAGCTCAACTGCCAGTTATAGCAAAGAAAATAGTCATGAAACCAAAGAGAAGCTTTAAGAAGATGAATTTATTCGTTCCAAAAAAAAAAATCAAAAAAAACAGTTTGGGAGGGATGTTTGGTGAAGTATAGACTTTCTCAAAGTCCCCCAGAAACGTCCCAATCTCATATCTCCATAAAGGAGTTCTAATTGCATGAGTAAATTGGTCTGGTGACTTGATTTGACCATCTTGAATAGTCCAAACATTAAGTTGATAATTATCTTTGAACATTCCAACTTAGGTTCAAGAGACTATATTGAATTTCCTGCATATACCCATCCCAATTTTCATATCCATTTATTACTATCAAGAGTTATAACCACGATTTCATATTTAGAAATAGTATTTTTCCATGCCTAAAAACCTGTACATTCTATTTTGTTTTTAAAAAAAAGAGCTTGTTCCTGAAGTGAAGTAGTGTATACAGTTTCTGGTCAAAAGGGTAAATGCAATCTCTGGTCTGCACCTCCAAAACCATTCTACCACTATTCTACCTGTTATACGACTATTCTACGACTATTCTAGACAATGGCTTTGGTCAAAAAGGCTACATTATTATATATACTGATTATTCCATTTCCCATCCTTTATGACTATTACATAGTATCAACGAGTCTATAGCTAGACCACTACATTTACTGACTACCACTACTACTATGGCTACTATGGCTACTATGGCTACTATGGCTATTACTATGAATATTTCTATGACAGACTACTACTTATAAAATGACTATAACTTTGACTGACTGGGTATAAATGACTGACTACTACTGATACTGACTACTACTATGGCTATGACTATGACTGACTATGATGACCATGACTGACTAATATGACTAGTAGTACTACTATAAATGACAGACTGACTAATATGACTAGTAGTATTACTATAAATGACAGACTGACTACTATGACAGATTGACTACTACTATGACTATAAATGATAGACTGACTAACTATTACTATGACAGACTACTATGACTACTATGACTGACTGCCTGACTGATAATGAATTATCTTTCTATGATTATGACTGACTGACTACTATGACTGACTAATATGACTATAAATGATAGACTGACTAACTATGACTGACTACTATGACCTCTATGACTATGACTAACTATTATTATGACTACTATGACTGACCGACTACTATGACTACTACTACTATGACTACTACTACTATGACTATGATGACCATGACTGGCTATTACAGACTATAACTGACTACTACTATGACAGACTACTACTAACTATGACTATGATGACTATGACAGACTACTACATTGACTACTACTAACTATTAAATGACTACTATGACTAGTACTATGACAGACTACTATGACTATGATGACAGACAGACTACTACTTATACCATGACTATAAATGAGTGACTGACTGACTACTATAAATGAGTGACTATAAATGAGTGACTATTACTATGACTGACTACTATGACAGACAGACTATGATAGGAATAATCCTACAGACCCTAGAATTAAGTATCTAGTGATTTTGGATTAGCCACAAGGCCTCAGGCAAGTGGAACCATTGGACATGCCTGAGCCACAAGGATGCCTTAATATGCAATTCTAAACGATAAAAGGAAACTACACGATCCATAATAGTTTGACGACGGTTTCAGGAATGCACTGAATGGGTTACCGGGACAGTAGAAAGTAGAAAGTAGAAAGTAGAAAACTCGAGAATTCTCTAGGAATGCCTCGAAGAGTATTCACCGTATTCGAATGTACAACTGATATGACTTTGTTTATAAATCTCGGACCAGTTTAAGTTCAAACATATGACTACTACATTGACTGACGACTATGACTATGACAGACAGACTATGACTATAAATGACAGACTACTATGACAGACTACTATGACAGACTACATTATAGGATCTTAGATAACTACCGACTTGTTACCTTGGAAAATCCCAATCGAAAACATGTCTTTATTGAATAAAACATTAGTCAAACAAATACTTAAAGGAAGATTGATTAAATTGGATTTATAGCCAAAGTTCAGCTTATCCAAGAAGAAGAAAAGTTGATATCAATATATAGTTATTTAAACACAAAGATTTCTTAGATATATTCTATTAGGAAGATAACATTCTTTTCAAAAACTCCGTAAGTGAAATATCTAAAGATGTGCTCCCGAAAGATTTACTTAACCTTAACTTGGTTAACGGAAATATTCACGAACTTGTTTTAAATCTAAACTCAGTCCAGTTGATATATGAAGGCTTAATAACTTACACAGGTGGAGAATTAAAAGTAAACAAGTGTGGGGATTGGAAAATAGAGAATACAAAATATAGAGACTTATATTTAATTGTTATGATTTCAAATTTGGTATAAGACATACAGATGATATAGTACATGGTATAATAATGTTTAGTTATCAATGTATTTAAAGATATTGGTACGCGTAAGTTTAGAACAATCCGACTCGGAATATACATATACTTAAGAGGTATAAGTTTAGAATCAGCAAGAGAGAAGTTAGTATAATAAGTATAGAGAGCAAAGCACTTTCACCGGAAAACCTGGTCACAATCCCAAGCAAAAATGTACGCTGCCATCAACAAAGTGACCGTATCTTTGGGTTCCCTGCACTTCAGGTCAAGCCCTTGAAGCTGGACTGCTCAATGAAGTAAAGAAAGGTGGAGCTCGTCATGGAAAGCTAATACATCAACCACTGAAAACACCTCCAGCACCTCGGACTCATCCAGTTCCTCCAGGTCTGAGACTCCTACAACTCCTTGAAAGAGTTCCATCGCAGACGACAGGAATTCAAAGAAGCCAGTCTTGACCAGAAGGAAGAGACTGAGGAAAAGGCAGACTATATGGTATGAAAAGCTCTATTTGATCCTGGAAGAAGTGAATTCTCTTTGGGATGAAGAGTCGGAATGTATATCATTTATTTCACATCTACATAATAATTCTACTTTGGTTAATTGATATATAGAATCACATCTTGAAAAGGTTTGATTATCTTATGAGGGTATTCTTAGAAATGATTAATTATTATTGGTTTACTTTTGAATTATAAAGTGCATGTATTTTGTAAATGCTCCAGATTATGACCACTACATTATTGAAGATGACTACTACTACTACTAGTACTATGACTACTACTATGACTACTACTATGACTACTACATTACTGACTGAATACTACATTACTGACTACTACTATGACGGATTGACTACTATGACTACTACTACTATTCTATGACCTCTATGACTATGACTACTACTATGACTACTACTAACTATTAAATGACTACTATGACCTCTATGACTGACTACTACTATGACTACTACTACTAGTACTATGACTACTACTAGTACTATGACTACTACATTTACTGACTGACTACTACATTTACTGAATACTATAACTGACTACTACTATGACTACTACTATGCTATTACTAACTATTAAATGACTACATTTACTGACTACTACTTTTACCATGACTATAAATGAGTGACAGACTACTAAATTGACTATGACTAACTACTAAATTGACCATGACTACTACTATGACTGACTGACTGACGAACTACTATGACTACTACATTCACTTACAGACTATTATGACAGACTATGATGACTACTACTATGACAGACTACTATGACTATGATGACAGACAGACTACTACTTTTACCATGGCTATAAATGAGTGACTGACTGACTACCATGGCTATAAGTGACGATTGACTGACTGACAGACTACATTCACTATGACTACTACTGAGACAGACAGACAGACAGACTACTACATTCACTATGACTACTACATTCTCTGACTGACTACTATGACTACTACATTCTCTGACTGACTACTATGACTACTACATTCACTGACTGACTACTATGACAGACTATTATGACTAGTACTGACTTTAAATGACAGACAGACAGACTACTATGACAGACGACTATGACTTTAAACGACAGACTACTATGGTGGCTATATCTGACTTTTTACTGAAACTGACTATGCTGAGTTACTACTATGGCTATGACTCTTAGCATGACCGACTGATTACCATGACAGACTACCATGACTGACTGATTGACTGACTACCATGACTGACTACTATGACTGACTACCATGACTACTGCTTATACCATGACTATAAATGGGTGAATGACTAGAAGTAATACTAGGACAATACAGCTCCTGAGACTGACTACTACTACTACTATAAATGACTGACTACTACAGACTGACTATTACTATTACTATTACTACTACTACTACTATGACTGACTACTATGACTGACTGACTGACTACTACATTTAGTATGACTACTATGATTGGCTCTAAATGATTACTACCATGACTACCATGACTGACTGACTGACTGACTGACTATGACTATAAATGACAGACCGACTCCATTGACTACCATGACTATTACCAACTATTAAATGACGATGACTGACTGACTGACTATTAATGATACTGACTATGTGGAGTTGACTATAAATAACTATAAATGATAGACTGACTAGCTATAAATGACTACTACTCTGAGTATGACGATGACGATGACTGATAGACTACTACATTATCATGACATATTGACTATTATGATTGACTGACTATTATGATTGAATGACTGACTATCATGACTCTTTCTATGACTGACTGACTATGACTGGCTATTACATCCACTGACTGGCTACATTCACTGACTACTGCATTTACAGACTACTATGACTATGATAAATGAGTGACTAACTACTATGACTGGCCATTACTGACTACTATGACAGACTGACTATAAGTAATACCAGAAGAATACAGCTACTGAGACTGACTACCATGACCATGAGAATGACTATAAATGACTACTTCTATGACTGACTATGTATTATGTACTATGACTACTATGACTATAAATGAGTAACTGATTGACTGACCTTTGAACTTCTGGCTTACGTTATACTGATAGTCTGACTACTACATAGTACAAGGAGAAAACAGCTACCGAGACTGATTGACTGATTGACTGATTGACTGACTATGGCTTTTTATATTCTAAAACTCTAATAGAATACTATGGCAGACTATGACCTTTTTGTTATGATCTTTTTGTATGACCGTTTTGTATGACCTTTTTGTTGTGATCTTTTTGTATGACCTTTTTGTATGACCTTTTTGTTATGATCTTTTTGTATGACCTTTTTGTATGACCTTTTTGTATGACCTTTTTGTATGTCCTTTTTGTATGACCGTTTCTTTTTGAATGACTGATGATATAGATTTCTAGACTGTACTCCATAGACTTGGGGTTATTGTCAGTAGTTGGAATCAGTCAATCTCAGCCTCTCAATATTCAACAATCCAAACTGTATGGCACTTAAATAAAAAGAGCCAAGAATTCCCATGAGTTAGGTTTCTGGGATCGAAATTAAACCAAAGGCTAAGGTACTATTTAGTACTGTGTCAGCCCAAGGATCCACTTCATACCGAGAGTAGCTTGGACTTGAGTTCTAGAACTCGGCCGAAAACATGTATTTCCCTTTTGCAGCTCCTTAAGATCCTCTGTATTGTCCCGAAAATGGCTGTCAAGGTATGTTTTGCCTCGGAAATTCAAGCATACAAGCATGACAAAACCACCTTATATCTTTGAACCTCTTGATGTAGAGATAGGACTCAACTTCAACCTTTATAGATGTATCTTTGTGATATCGTTGACCTCCAATTAAAACTATCACCTCTTCTGGAGCAAAGAGCCGGGTGCAACTTCATGAATCCTTTAGAACACTCCTGTGTATAGCTGATCACCGGTTAGACCTGGTCAATGGTCACACTCTTTTCCTAGCCATCGTACCGTGCAAAGTAGTACAGTATTGCAGTTTCCAGAATGCATAGTCTGGTACAGTACAGAATCACATTCTTCCCGAAACCAGTGCATTGGAGGCAAACGAATGGAACACCAATATGAAGGGAAGCTTTTGGTAGAGTTCCAGAGCAGGTGAATGACCCAATCCAAAGAGAAACTAAGCCAAAGAGAAACTAAGCCAAAGAAGAATAACTCCAGGACTGGAAACCACCAAGAGGTCCAGGCGTTTCTCTGCTGGATGAAGAGAACCATCGAGCTTTCGGAAATCTTGGCCAACATCAAGATCAAAACATCAAGATCAAGGAGGCAAAGCCCAATAAGGTAATCATTCTCCGTGAGTCTGTGATGACATCTCCAGAAGGTTTAGGATTCGGAGAAGCAAAGGAAAAGACGGCCGGGACTCGGGGGAATGATTTCTGTCTTGGATTCTGAACGTGGGATTGTACCCACGGTGAAAAGGGATCCCAAAGATGATGGGTTTCTCGATGTAGGATAGTGTATCAACCTTTAACTATGATTTTGGGCTAGCCATTGAAGCCCAAGAATGGTAGGGGTGAAGAGCCAAGCAAAAAAGAAATAATGAATGAAAATAGACAAGAATGTCGTTCTAAAACCTCAGTCAATTAAAATGACTTCTGCTTTGACATATTCAGATAAAGGCTCTAGTAAGAAGATCCGTGGGAGTATCCAATAATCTGCATAATTCATATACCAAGCAATAACACTTGGGTCGTGTATACTAGGAGGCAGTAGACTCTGGACCAGGCAACCACTTCAGACAAGAACAACCAATCATATCCTTTGATTGATTGGAGGAGAATGGCCCGGAGCCCAATTCTTGCATCAATACATCAACCTTGTGGAAGTGGTCCATGTACTTCTGTTCAATGGCACAGGATCGGTATGGCCTTGGATCACATTCTTAACACTCATAGAGAAACTGGTCAACGGCCACAACATCAAGAATTTGAACCTTAACTCTTTCAGAGACAAAGTTGGACTCATGCAACAAGAACCTTCATTATTCAGTAGAACCATCACGCAGAATTTGGTGTTTGGATTTGCCAGATGTTACCAAAGAGCTTGTCCATATATCCAAGTTCAGCAATTGCTATGATTTCAACAGTACAGAGAGAGCCACGATTTCTCCCATGCAATCATCATATTTTCCCAACATCATTCAAGAATTCCCATCATCATTCAAGAAGGAATCGCTGGGAAAGTCTTGGATTTCATAAACATGGGCATACCCATACCATGATTGAAGGCGCTAATGCATTCAATAGGATTGTATTAATCCAGAAGAACCAAGAGCTTATAGAAAATCTTTATAGCATGTGATTATGAGAGTATAAAATAGACTGAATAAGTTTCACAAACACAAAAGAAGATATAGTGATGATTTTATATGGGAGTCAAAAAAAAGGTTGCTATTTTGGGGAGGTGCGAAGGGGTCCTTTTATATGGTGGATCCACCAAATAATATGCACTCCTCACCAAATCAATACAGCAATTCGACCAATATGCACTCCCCACCAAATCATTCAATTTAAAGTCTAATATTATATCAATTGATTCTTTGAATTGTAATTAACCTATACTAATATAATTTTTACTCGAAACTGTTTATTGTTGTGTATTGATGACTTCCTAAGTTGTGTCCTGCATATACACCCTCTCCTTTCTTCCTCTCTCTTTCATCCTATTTTCCACTTTTTTCTTTTTTCTTTTTTTTCTCTTCTTCTTCTCCTTCCTAAATAATATGTGCCTTGGCTTCAGGACTAAAATATACCGCTTTGGGGGTACAATCAGGTCCATAATAAGGTGATTTATCATTAACCTCACGTACGCGACGCCAAATACCTCCACACATCTGTACCTCTAGATTCAAAACCTTAAAATCACTATCCAATTCCAAACGGAATGGAGTAATAGTTTCCCTTGGTTTAAACAGAAAATACTCTCCAATCTTTCCAAAAAACTGTGTCTCTCCATTCACTACATAAGTAAGCTCGCCATATTCCAAATTAAGTAAGGGAAGTTCTGTATATTTAGAATCAGCATCAGCAATTAAATCAACGTTTCCACTAATAACATGACGGAGTGGTTCAGACCGTCCATGGATGTGAAATAAGAGGTTTCCATGTTGTGCATATGCAGTGACGGTCAAAAGGAACCAGATTAACATTAGAATTGGAAAAAAATGGTATAGATTGAATAGATAAGAAATTGGAGGTTTATATAGTTAAAAATTGGCAAAATTAAGAGACTATGTAAAGAGGAATAATTGAAATACTTGACGTGAATTGCTCAGTATGCAGGATTGACAATAAAATAAGAAATTCCTTATATAACGTTTAATAAAAAATCTACCGTGTAAATATCCAAACCGAGTTACGGAATTTACCGAAAATATTAATAAAAAATTCACTCTACAGAATCTAATAATGTGTTCAATGATCAATAGAGGGGAGTGATGTATGCAGGATATTCTTTAATTCCATAAAAAACAATGAGTTGTTTTACGAAATCATTCATTTTATAGCTCACATTTTGTATAAACGATTGTTATAATATACTGCCAAAAAAAAGAAAAAAAAAGTGAACAATCCCTTTATTTGGGGTACCTTACCTAAACCGTGCGTTATATACAGGACCAACGACTCAAATGACCTAAATATGGAAACAATTTGGAATGACCTACGATTCCTATATTTCGATATTATCTATACAATCCCGTGTATCCAAATATCATATTTTTACATCTATATTCATAATACTTATGGAGATTATATAGATATATGAATTTTCCAGATCTCTAAATCTCTATAAGATTCTTAATGTTGCTAATTGTTGATTCATTTTATAACCACTATCTATTAAAATCTATTTTTAGAATTTGGATTTGACTAGAGGGTTTCATTTATGGGTAAGGTTCCATGCCTTGTGTGCAGTCCGTCATTCGGTATCCATTTACCAAACATTTAACAATGTAAGATATGCAATGTATAGAGAAAAAGAAATGGGGATTTAAGGTAAGAAGAGTTTCTGGATATTTTTGAATTTCAGTTTGGAATGGTTATGCTTGGGAGAAAATTGGGTTGCGCACGACCCCAAATAGAATTGGTTAGGTTTATTTTCAATCACCTTTTCTATTGGATTATTGTCTAATTATAGATTAGACTAGAGTGTCCATATAATATTTCTACCAATAATCTCCAACTAGCCCAATTGGGAAGTCATGCATGTGTCTGAATCAGGACGACTTTTTTCCCCATTGGGTTAATATTTCCGGATATGGACTAGGTGTTCTGCATTTAGACCCAATCTTCTGCATCTAGACACGGTTTCCTCTTTGGGAAAGTCTACATTGTCCCAATCAAGTAATGGTTTCTCAATCGCGTGGTGCGGCTCACTTTCTCACAATGCAAACTCTCTTTACTTGTCATTACCTACACTTACAATGCCGTCTCTGGGTCATACACAATGCAAACATAATGAATTTTTTGATATACGAGCACAATTCATGAGTGATTTTCATGTCTAATGTTGTATCCAAATTTCTAAACCATTTAGAATGCCTATGGTGAAGCATTCACCATTTTTTGGCGTTTTTTGGCATTTTTTTGACCGTTTTAGACCGTTTTTGACCGTTTTTCTTGGAATTTTTTAATTTAAAACCCTAAGATCTTTTTAAAAACCTCAGGTCTTTAACCTATTGTTTTTTGGGAGAGGTACAGTTTTTTTGGGGTGTGGTTAGTGGAGTATTGGATTGAGGACTGTATAGGGCTCATAACCATAGGTATAAACAGTCATAAAACTATGTAGAAACACGCCAAAAAGTCCAAAAAAAATAGAGGATAGTCAACGATGAGTAAAGAGTAGTTCTTTGATTATATATAAGAAAACTGATCTGCTTGAGTATTGGCGTAACTACACGTAAAGTATATTAAGGTAGTATGGGAGTAGTGCGCAGTGTATATTACGGTGTGTATATAAGAAAAGTGCGCAGTGTATAGTATGGTAGTGTATATAAGACCAGTGCGCAGTGTATAGTATGGTAGTGTATATAAGACCAGTGCGCAGCATACAGTATGGCACTGTACATAAGACTAGTGCGCAGTATACAGTATGGCACTGTACATAAGACCAGCGCGCAGTATCATAGTACCATCTCTTTAACCACCTAAACTTGAAGGTACACTAGACATAACACTACATTCTACAATTACACTACATTCTACAATTACACTACATTCTACAATTACACTACATTCTACTTGGTTCTTCTACCCTGGTTCTATGACGAAACGTATTTCTTCTTAGGACTCTGATAGTTTCCCCACTCCAATGTCTGCTCAACAGAATCTATAAGTAGATTTATGAATTTTCTTTTAATTTTGGTTGAATTCAAGCGGAAGTAAAAGGAATTCAAACTTTCGATCTCCATAGATAAAGAAAAATTGGAAGGAAATTGGAAGGAAATTGGAAGAAAATTGGAAGGAAATTGGAAGAAAATTGGAACGAATTTGGAACGAAATCGGAACGAATTTGGATTATGGGTGTATGAATTCTTCTGTTTAGAAGAGTCACAAGTGTCAAAATTGCAGGAAAGTTCTTACCATTACAGTATATTAATTCCACATAGACCCAATAAGTATTGTGTATAGTCTATAATTGTTGCCAGTGTAGAACTTAGATAATTAGGTAATTAGAACTTAGGTAATTAGAACTTAGAACTTAGATCTTTAGTGTATTAGAACTTAGACAATTAGTGTATTAGATACTTAGATAATTAGAGACTTCGTGTATTAGACACTTAGTGTATTAGACAAATAGACAATTAGATAACTAGAGACTTAGATACTTAGATAATTAGATAATTAGGTAATTAGGTAATTAGTGTATTAGACACTTAGTTAATTAGAGACTTAGTGTATTAGAGACTTAGACACTTAGTTAATTAGAACTTTGAACTTAGAACTTAGAACTTAGAACTTAGATAATTAGACACTTAGTTAATTAGTGTATTAGATAATTAGTGTATTAGATACTTGGTGTATTAGATAATTACACAATTAGACACTTATACAATTAGATACTTAGTGTATTAGACACTTACCTAACAAGATAAATAGATAATTAGAGACTTAGAGACTTAGATAATTAGTGTATTAGAACTTAGATACTTAGATACTTAGAGACTTTGTGTATTAGACACTTAGATACTTAGGTAATTAGTGTATTAGATAATTAGGTAATTAGTGTATTAGACACTTAGTGTATTAGATAATTAGTGTATTAGATACTTAGATACTTAGAAACTTATATAATTAGATACTTACACACTTAGACACTTAGTGTATTAGTTAATTAGACACTTATACAATTAGACACTTAGACAATTAGACAATTAGACAATTAGATACTTAGATAATTAGATACTTAGATCTTTAGTGTATTAGATAACTAGATACTTAGATACTTAGATAATTAGATACTTAGATACTTAGATAATTAGACACTTAGTTAATTAGACAATTAGAAAATTAGACAATTAGACAATTAGATAATCAGACACTATAAAAAATAAAGAGTCATTGGGTTAATTAATAAGAGATCAAGGATACTTGAAAATCACTGGCAGTCCTGCATAGAGGGCCTCATCTGGAATTGGGTATAAATTAACATACATGACTTTACCAGAATCTAGTATTAAAATCATCCGATTATATCGATTCTTCTCTTGTCACGTGAAGGAAATCTATATTTAAATCTTAATTTTTAGACTGGGAAATTCTTCATTTCAGATATTAATGTAATCCAAACAATTCTGACCTTAGGAATTGTGGGTTTTGGTCAATTTTTCTTTGGCGTGGTTCTTAATCTAGCCATACTTTGGTCCCTGGAGGTACAGATCTTCGATCACTTCTGGTAATTCAAGAGATATCATTATCATTTTACTTTGTATTGTAGCTGCAAAGTCATACCACGGTATACGTTAACTAAGCTTACGTCCGGTTCCCATAGACTCAAGGATTTCGCTTCTATATATTTCTTTCTGGAGAAGTACTACTCCTTAGATCTTCAAACACTCATTTCACTCCTCAACGTCTTTACATTCCTCAACGTCTTTACATTCCTCAACGTCTTTACATTCCTCAACGTCTTTACATTCCTCAACGTCTTTACATCAATCATCCTTGGATCGATTCCAGGAACATGTTATAATTTCTTCTGGAATCTAGAGTGACAATGCCAGATCTCTAACTCCCCCTTGTCAATAATAGTAGTCTGTATCAATAATACTATTGATTAGTATCAGTATAAAGAGTCAATCTTTAGTACTCACGGCTCAATAGTACTAGTCTGTATAGAAGTCTGTACTAGTAGTCACTAGTCAGTACTTAGGACTAGTCAGTAATCAGTACTAGTCAGTAATCAGTACTAGTCAGTAATCAGTACTAGTAGTAGTAGTCTGTATAACAAGTCTGTGTCTGTATAACAAGTCTGTACTAGTAGTCAGTAATCAATAATCAATAATAGTAGTCTGTAGTCTATAATAGTAGTCACTACTAGTAGTCAGTAATCAATAATAGTAGCTGTAGTCACTGTAAAAAGTCTGTACTAGTAGTCAGTAGTCACTGCTAGTCTGTAGTAGTCTGTAATCAATAGTACTAGTCACTAGTCACTAGTCACTACTAGTAGTCTGTAGTCAATAATCAACAATCAATAATAGTAGTCTGTGTCAGTATAACAAGTCTGTACTAGTAGTCTGTAGGCAGTACTAGTATTAGTAGTCACTATAAGAAGTAAGTAACCAATAATAGTAATCAGTACTCAGTACTAGTAGTCTATAATCACTACTAGTCACTACTAGTCACTATAAAAAGTCTGTAGTAGTAGTAGTCAGTAATCAGTAGGCAGTACTAGTAGTCAGTATAAGAAGTAAGTAACCAATACTACTAGTCTGTACTAGTCTGTACTAGTAGTAGTCTGTAGTCTATAATAGTAGTCTGTAGTTAGTACTAGTAGTCTGTAGTCTGTAATAGTAGTAGTAGTCTGTAATCAATAGTAGTCAGTAATTGGTACTAGTAGTCAGTACTAGTAGTAGTAGTCAGTAGTCACTACTAGTAAGCACTAGTCAGTAGTCAATAATAGTACTAGTCAGTAGTCAGTAGTCAATAATAGTAGTCTATAGTAGTAGTCTGTAATTGGTACTAGTAGTCTGTACTAGTAGTCTGTACTAGTAGTCAGTACTAGTAGTAGTCAGTAATCAAGGAGTACTTAGTCACTAGTAGTATTCAGTACTCAGTAGTAGTAGTCTGTACTAGTAGTCTGTACTAGTAGTTAGTACCAGTAGTCTGTATAAGAAGTCTGTACTAGTACAAGTAGTCTGTATAAGAAGTCTGTACTAGTAGTAATCAGTGTTTGGCGTTGTTCTCAATCTAGCTATAGTTTGGTACCTGGATGTACAGATCTTCTATCAATTGTTGTAATTCAAGAGTTCATTATAATCTTGGTTCTTTTATTGTGGATGCAAAGTACCAGGAGTTCCCACTCCCATAGACTCAAGGCTGACTCAAGGCTGACTCAAGGCTGACTCAAGGCTGACTCAAGAAGATCTGCTCCTTATATATATTTCTTTTCTGGGCGTAACATGGTACTCCTTAAATCTCCAAGATACATTTAAAAGTAACCGGTTCATCTCAACCAGTCATACCAAAACCTTGGATAGAAACTCTGGGATAGATTTCATAGAGCACGTTATTCATTTGGATCTACATTTTGACCCATGCTAGATCTCAAACTCTCCCCTGTTCAACAGTCTGTAGTCTGTAGCCAGTAGTACTAGTCTGTAATCAATAGTACTAGTCTGTACTAGTCTGTACTAGTCTGTAATCAATAATAGCTAGTACTAGTCTGTAATCAGTAATAGTAATCAATAGTAGTAATCAGTAATAGTAATCAATAGTAGTAATCAGTGTTGGGCGTTCTAAACTTTCCATAGGTTGACTCCAGGGTGTACTGGTGTTTCATCACTTCATGTAATTCAAGAAATATCATATCATCTTAATTCTTTGTATTGTGCTTACAAAGTAATCCAGGGAGATTTCCTTAATTAAGCTTATTTTCTGCCCAACAACATACGTAGATCCCGCTTCTTATATATTTCCCTGCTGGACCGAAAAGTGGTTACTCCTTAAATCTCCAAGATACATTTAAAGAGTAACCGGTTCCTCTTGGATAGAAATCTCTTGGATAGAAACTCTTGGTCGATTATGGAGCAGCTTATAATTCCATCTGGATCTACATTTTGTCCCATGCCAGATCTCAAACTCTCCCCTGTTCAACACTATTCCCCAGATTAAACAGTGACCAATACATACTTGAGACTAAGAGATTGACCAACTAAATAGATTCTTAAGAAAGAAATCATTGATTTTATTGGGTGGAAAGTTGAAAATAACATCAGAATCCCATCTCAATCTAGTCTAATCAAGTATACTTGCTCCATAAACTTCAAGATTTCAATGCTTTTCTAAATGTACAGATTAGCTTATGATTAGCTTATGATTAAAGAAGAATATGGTAGTTTACATTGAAATCAAAGCTTGACTATTATTAATCCGGCCACTATTGACGTTTCACTTAGACCTTTAGAAGAATCAAGTCCACGTCCATGTTTTTAGACCAAGTAAGCTTTTAACTGAGATATCCTTCTATATTAATCCTTCTATAGTTTGGTACCTGGATGTACAGATCTTCTATCAATTGTTGTAATTCAAGAGATCATTATCATCTTGGTTCTTTGTATTGTGGGTGCAAAGTAATCCAGGGAGTTTCCTTAAACTAAGCTTTCGCTATCTGAGAACAGAAGGAGCGGGATCTCTTTTATATGTATATTTCTTTTCTGGACCGAAAATGGTACTCCTTAAATCTCCAAGGTACATTTAAAAGTAACCGGTTCCTCTTGGATAGAAACTCTGGGATAGATTTCATAGAACACGTTATTCATTTGGATCTACATTTTGTCCCATGCAAGATCTCCAACATCTCTCCTGTACAAATTCTACTTCCCTCGCTCCCCAGCGTACTTTAGAAAGCCAACCAGACTTTACATTACTAAACTGGACGAGATGAAACTGACATATAAGTTTTTATGGATATAAGGGAACCGGTGAAGCTGCTGAAAGGGACTAAGGATCTGAAACAAGATACAAAGGGAAGATCTGAAACAAGATACAAAGGGAAGATCCAAAAGAGATCTCTGAAGAAAAGCCTTTCATGTAGAGTCAGTCAAGAAGAGGTTTTTGAACAATGTCCGGTGATAACTCCAATGAAGAAATTATAAAAGAACCAATGAATTCTTATTAAGAATAATTAAGAATGAGGATTTAATCAGAGAGGCCGGGAGGACGACACGGACGGAGACTCGTGCCGTGGATAAGGTTCCGGTCATTGGTCTATATAAAGCAGGTTTCCCACTTTTTAAAGGTCTTGAAAAGTCCAATTATAAAGCCATAGAAAGAGTTATGAATAGAAATGACTTTCAAAGAGTTATGAATAGAAATGACTTTCAAAGAGTTATGAATAGAAATGACTTTCAAAATGTACATGACTGAGATTACTGAAGTGCCTTATTAGAGTATTAAAGACCAAAGATTGGTGTTCCTACTTATGTGAATGTTAGCAATAATGCGCAACACGACCTTCCCTAGTCATACGTCCAATCTAACTAATGTGACTTTGTCCTGGGTCACGTACAAGTATATCCTTAGTATCTATGGTGTATGAAAGGATCTCCACTGACTACTATACCTGACTACTTACCTGACTACTTACCTGACTACTTACCTGACTACTTGTACTGACTACCAATAATAGCAGTCCAGGGCTACTGATGGGGTCTACTTCTACTACCAGTACTATCGGAATACTACTTGTACAGACTCCTACTACTCCTACTGATCTCTACTGACTCCTACTGACTCCTACTGACTCCTACTGACTAGTACAGACTCCTACTGACTCCTATGTTTCTAATAATACTCCTAGCACCAGTACGTACGACTGTACTATTAATAAAAGCTGCTGATGGTGTATAAAAGTCTACTAGATATTTCCATATCTCGTACAGAATCCCCCAACCAAACCTTCACCATAAGCTTCAACAATAGAACCATTAAAACTTGGCATAAAGTTTGGTGACCCATTGGTAATTATTAGCAATCATTGATTCTAGTAACCGGACTAATAACATAATTAATCATTTCGGTAGTTAATGAATTACCAGGGAACTAATGGTATAAACGTCCAAAATGCGGAACATCTATGAAGAGTTCCTACCAAAGGGTTGTAGTACAATTAGGGTGTAGACGTGATAGTATGTATATTAAAAAAAGACGTCTTTTTTATACGACTGACATACTAACCCTGATTACAAGATTGGTGGTAGACGTGATAGTATGACATGGGTGGATGGCCCTCGGAATGGCCCTCGGAATGGCCCTCGGAATGGCCCTCGGAAGTGTGGATTCTTGGTGAGGAGACTCGAGTTAAAACCTTCCCCAGACCATTTTGAAGTCTGTTAAAGCACATAAATGGAGTCCGGAATTCCAGCATTCCAAAACACTTTTTTATATTTCAGTACGATGAAAAATAACTTCCTTTGCGTTGGGCCTTTTTCTACTGACCTTGTCTGGTGCACGGGTGCGCTGCCCTCGGAATACCTTCCAATACATCCAACCAGAAAATGCCCCCATTTCTATTTCTAAAACCAAGTCCAACTTCAATATCACTCGTAGTAAAGAAACCTTCTTTGATCCACCAGTAACAAATCCCATCAATAGGATTATAACCTATACCATATCCGGACCTTCTTCGTCAATCGTATGTACCGTAGTATCTCATGCTATAGTATGACAAAACCCCGTCTTTCAAATAGCATAAGAGTCTGTCGGTCTCTTCCTCCAGTCCGCTTTACCCATCGTACCTCCAGCCCAACTTTCACTTATTCCTGTATCATCTACAAGAGTACCATAGGTATCTTCACGTAAAAGTCTCCTAGATGTTTATTGGTATTAGCAAGCTTTAGTTCTAGAAACCGGACTAATAACCTAATTAATCATTTCGGTATAAATCAAGAAGTTTTCCACTTTTTAAAGGTCTTGAAAAGTCCAATTATAAAGCCATACAAAGAGTTATGAATAGAAATGACTTTCAAAATGTACATGACTTTCAAAATATACATGACTGAGATTACTGAAGTGCCTTATTAGAGTATTAAAGACCAAAGATTGGTGTTCCTACTTATGTGAATGTTAGCAATAACGGGCAACATGCGCAACCAGATTCGGTTGGTTTAGCCGTGGGATTTAAGGCCCAAATCTCAGGATGATAACATCTCCCCGTATAAGAAAAACAGTTCTAGACAGACAAAAATGGCAAATTCATGAAGATTCCGATTTTTTTATTCCTAGTCAATGAATAAGCCCAAAAAAAGAACTCCTAATGGTTATCTGCTGGATGCTGCCTGTAGTCAGTCATCTACTTGTCAAAGATTAAACCATGTATTTCTAAGGAAAGTATTATACCGTGAAATAGGGAAAGTTATTAAACTACTATAGAAGGTTTTACTTCGTTTCTGCGGTATATGAAAATGGAAAAACGAATGGTATGAATTTTGATTCCATAACTATAAAGAATTATGGTTACTATTCTTTTGAATTATAAGCTTTACTAGAGAATAAAATCTTGCTTCATTTTATGAAAGAATAAGAATTTTTAATACCAACATTATAAGAATTCATGAAAAATCATCTAAATTCATGAAACAATCATGAAACCTTATGAAAAATCATCCAAAATCATCCAAAATCATCCAAAATCATCCAAAATCATGAAAAATTCATCCAAAATCTTCCAAAATCAACCAAAATCATCCAAAATCATGCCAAATTTCTCCAAATTCATCCAAATTCATGAAAAATTCATCCAATTCAAATCTCCCTAACCTTACATTTACTTCTGATTCATTATACTATAGTATACAACTTCTAATCCTTCTGATACTTTGAATTACTCCAAGAATAATATATTATCCTGTTACAACTTCTGCTTGTGTCTAGCTTTTTAATTCTATTTGGGTATGAAATCTACATAAAAGAATTACAGAGAATAGTGTTTCATGTGGTTCTTAATCTATATTAATCCTTCCATAGTTTGGTACCTGGTGTACAGATCTTCTATTAATTGTTAATTTAAGAGATCATTATCATCTTAATTCTTTGTATTGTGGGTGCAAAGTAATCCAGGAGTTTCCTTAAACTAGGCTTAGCTCCCGTAAAACTCCCGTAAAACTCCCGTAAAACTCCCATAAAACTCCCATAAAACTCCCATAGACTCAAGGCTGACTCGAGGCTGACTCAAGGAAAGCACTTTATATATTTCCTTTCTGGACCGAAAATGGTACTCCTTAAATCTCCAAGGTACATTTAAAAGTAACCGGATCATCTCAACCAGTCATACCAAAACCTCCCTTCTGATTTCTTGGAGCCCTTTCTTGAAACCTCCTTTCTTTCAGGGAGCAACTTCTTGTTCCATCGGGAAACCACTTATTGACCCATACAAGATATCTAACATTTTGGTTATTCAACAAATAATGTGGATTTAAATTCTTGGGATAATTCATCAATTCCTGGAGTCAAATACTTGTCATTTACACCCAAAACGATTTCTAAATAATTAAATCAATACATAAATTAGCCTTAATCTTATATTCATAGTATATCGAAATCTTCCATTCCAGGGTATTTTGAGGAGCATCCAGGCATCCCCATATCACTAGTAGTCAGTGTAGAAGTGTAGAAGTGTAGAAACCTCAATCCAGAAATCAGTCTCTAATAAAGTCTTCTTTTAACTAAAGTGGTGGCAGTAGCTGTGGCAGTAGTGGCAATAGTAGTGGCAGCAGTAGAAGCAATGGGTTGAGCATTATCAACATCAGAAGTACTGGCTTTCCCAGAAGCAATCAACCCTCCAAGGAAAGTAGCGATTTCTGAGGTGAATTTTCCTCCATGTTGAGCTACCCAGTTAAGACCTGATTTCAAAATGCCCGAAGATTCAGCCCATTTGAAAATCGACTCAGCTGCAACCAAACCATTCTTTAAAACTTTGGTCAAAAAAGCCACAGATGCTTGAGGGTCTGCCAATACTTTTTTCACCAATCCTTGAACTATACCAGTATTTTTAATGGCTGTAACAACAGTAGAAATAGTAGATGCAAGATCTCTCTTATCAATATATTCATCAAGGTTGATGTTAGCCAAGTCCAAAGCTTCTCTCTTAGATGCAGGAGCAGCTGGAGCAGCAGGATTAGAAGCTGCTGCATTAGATTTATTAGCCAAAAAAGCTTTCAAAAGGTTTAAACCTGACCCGAATAAAGTCTTGGCCACACTCCAGAGAGTGGCTCTCAAGTTAGGGTTATTATAGATGGACTTAAAGAGATTTTGAATTAAGCCAGAATTCCAAACAGCTTTAATTAACGCTGGACCTTGAGTCACAGCTGTAGAAACTGCACTTTTAACAAGTCCAGCAAGAACACTTTTTAATTCTGAATCTTTAGTTAAAGCATCCCATACTTCACCAATAATACCAGAATTAGTAAGTGAGGAAATCAATTCACCGAGCAATGAATCTGCTCTTTTGGATAATTGCAAAAGTTGTTCTTCATCTTCAATGAGGTCTCTTTTTTGATTTAAAGATCCCAACTCTTCAATGATTGAAAGAGCATCACTAACGTCTGACTTCTTGACCAAGAAGCTGGTGTCGGCATGTTCTGCCTGCACGGTGGTTGGAGCGGCTGATACAACGGCGGAGGTTGCCAAGATGGCGAAGAGGGTGGGTGTAGAAAGCTTCATAACGATAGATGAGAGACGGAAAAGATGTGGATGATTATTTAAAAAATTAAAGACGAACGATGGGCTACTTATATACTGAGTGGGGTGTAAAGCCAATGCAATGAGATGTCCGTTTTGGGTAATTTTCGAGCGGCTTCCTGCACGCTTCTGCCTGCACGCGTGGGGAAATCCGCCTGACACTGCTTCGCATTTAAATTATTTCCCGATTCGGTAATTCATCTCCTGCGAATATCTTCCCGTTTCTGGAATCCCTTCGTAAATAACTCTTCATTTCTCTTTCGGGCTTGAGCTCCGATCCCTTCTTTCCTGTATCAAGGTCTTTTTGACTTTTCCGAAGGACTCCTTTTCTTCCTTATCGCCCGCTTGTATGCCTCGACGTGAGTTACGGACGTAAAATGCGCGCCTCATGTGCAATCACCCAGATGCCGCCTTATCTGCACTCCCGTCTCGTTTAGGAAGGACGTCTATCTCCGAAATTCGGGTCACGTGTTTGCCTTGGCAAATAGCTTCACATTTGGTTTAAACATTCTTGAACTTGTCTCAAGTTTGACTACATTCCCATTTTCTTCTCTGGCTTTGGAATCCACAGAGGGCTCAAAACGGTGCATCTGCGTGGATATGCCGGAAGACGCGGGTTTCGGTACTTAAACGACCCCGGACTGCATATAGACGCTCCCCTCACGCCGCGTGCGCTTTTCCAAATTTCCCCAGATGGGCACTACATTCGGGTTCAAAATTCCCCACAAAAAACAAAAATTTTTTTTTGGAAATTATCCGTTATATGCAGGTTCAATCACTACAGTTACCTTTTGACTCTTTTGATTTCTCTCGTACTACTTGGATCCGAATAGATCGGAAAATTCATACTGTAGATGTGGTGTTGGCTTTAGAACGCTTTGTGCAGGACGAGCGCGCCGGGAAAGTCACGTGCGCTACTATCACGTGCACTTTTATCACGTGGTATAAATCGCGTGATTCAAAACACGTGATTTTTTACTCACGTGCTATTAAATCACGTGAGTGCAAATAAGAGGTCGTGCATTGCACACAAAAAAAAAGTGGTGTGACAAGTGGGCGGGTGCGCGGAGGATCCATGGGCGAGACTTCCGGGTTGTTGGAAGGTCAATGAAGGAGTCATTAAAAGTCGTGTGGTGGCCAAAAAATAGAGATGCGCCAGGAAAAAACAAAGATGTCTCAAACGCATAGGTGCCTAAAGATATGTCTTGAGCGCCTCGAAAATACAAGGAGGGGAATCTCAAGCATGTGAAGCGTGCGAGAAGATATGAGGTGATTCCTTGGTCGTAATTGTTGATCCCGCAGATTGACTTTGACAGGGAATCAGTAAGCGGCCTGGATATAGGGTCACGTGAGCGGCTGCGGATGAAGAACGCCAAGCGCGGCACGCCACTGCGCAGCATACCTTACATTAACGGTATAAGATAAAGACGAAGATTAAGTACCGCGAATGGCCTGCAGTCAGAGTGCGCGCATTCGACCGCAGGATGAGAAGTCAGAGTGCGCGCATTCGACCGCATGATGAGAAGCCAGAGTGCGCACATTCGACCGCATGATGAGAAGCTTTTTCCTCCTGAGTGCCCATGGACCGCATCACCACTAGCTTGTAAATGCAGAGGAATGATGGTCATGGTTATCCTACAAGAGAGGGTAGTAATTAGAATTGGAATAATGTGCTCATATCTGCAGACATCAGAATAGTTTAATACCCAAAAAGGAATCAGAACAGCAAGAATAATAATTATTATTTAAGCATTATATTATATTACAAAAGCGGAAGACAACAATCCAGAAGTCATATATTAGTGGCAGTGCATTAGGCTTTCTTAGACGTACAGGACTTAGTAATATAGCTCTTTTACCCTGGGTGCAGAAATACAATGGAAATCACTACCAAGGAAGTTTACAATGCAGTCCCAGAGATGTAAGGTCATGAGAACAATGCAGCAGTAACAAGCCACCAGAAAAACGCTCGACAATGTGGATCTGGCAGTAACCCAAAAAGGTAAATAAGGAGCGGAATTAAAAGGAGAGAAGTTAAAAAAAAACCGGGGGATTCTCGATTAGTGGGAATTAACTAACACTTTGCTTTTCGTCACCAATCATAACCTGTACAATGGACAGTATGGATGGAAATAGACATGCTTCTGGGCGAAGCAAGGGCGGCAAACCTGTACGCGAGAGTTCGGAAGGTCGGGAGGAGTGTATACAACGTATAAGGTTGCCATTTTTTCCAATGCACAGCGGCCATTTTCACGGCAATCGTGAGCAATGGTTGGTTGATTTTCATATGCAAAGTGTTTCGCGGCGGTGTGAGGGTGCCAAAGTGCAGTCTGCATTGTTAGGCGAGGCGTTACGCTTCCATTGCAGTTTACCCTGACCCACACTTCGTATTAAAGTAACTAGATCCCCAGGTTTTAGGCGTGCATTTTTTTAATCTTTTGATTTTGATAATTTTTTCTACCTTATATATTCCTAGCATATCTTCCCATTTTGCTATATTTCACTTAGCATATCTTCCCATTTTGCTATATTTCACTTAGCATATCCCCCCATTTTGCTATATTTCATTTAGCATACCCTCCCATTCCCCCATATTTCATTCAAAATGTTGTATGCTTTGACTACTGCCGGTTCTGCCTTCAAGCCGTCCATTAATAAGCCCACCATTACTTGGAGACTTAAGAAGTTTAAACAACTCAATGATGAGTCACGCCATAACTCTGTGGCTTCGAGCCTAAACTCTTCCAATTCACTTACTTCTAGGGATTATTAATTCAATTCTTTTAATATACGATATTCCGTGATTTCTGTAGAATCATTCTCTGAGAGTCTACTAATTCTCTGAGAGTCTGCTAATTCATCCATAGCCTTAGATATCTCTAAGTGACTTTGGATAAAATCTAGAATGGTTTTGGTGCAACGGAACGTTTCATAGATTTCAAATTCTCTAAATACTCTCTAAATACTCTGTACCATTCTTCTAGGTCTATGAGCTTTAGCACCTCTTCTCTTTTCTTAGTCCTGTTCAGACTATTCATACTGTTCAGACTATTCAGACTATTCATACTGTTCAGAGGCAACCTAATGTCTTCTTGATATGGGTCTAGACTATAGAGCATTCAGGCGAAGTACAGAATTGCTCCACGTGGAGTTTGGTTCAAACAATAGCCAAGCTTATATGCACAGACCATTTTAGCCGGTTGCAGGAGTCTCCATGTACCATTTTTTTACATTTTGACTAACCCGAATTCTGACTACTTCCAGAAATTGCACTCTCCAGAATTCTGACTCCTTCCTGAATTTTGATTGATCATGATTAGAGACTTCTAGACCTTGAGAACTGGTACTAAGATATATAATAAGGTACACTTTCCTAGATGCTAGAAATCATAAAAGTATAAAACCATGGAATCATGCAATTCATAAAATCTTAAAATTATACTTTCTATTCTTATAATAGCGTTATTATGTACATCTATTGTCTACCGCAAATTACTATACTATATAAAAGGGAGACTCTTTGAGGGTGTGGCTCATAACCAAACGGATGAATTCAGTTCAATCAATCTGTGCATAATTCTATTTTATGACCTAGTTGTTATTTCAGAATATTCAAAAACTTCCTGGTGTTGGTGGTGTTGGTGGTGTTTACTGGTGCATATATTTTGGTACTGCATATATGTATTTTTGGTACTGTATATACTCTTTGAGGACTGCATATACTCTTTTGATACTGCATATACTATTTGATACTGCATATACTATTTGATACTGCATATACTCTTTGGCAGTGCATATACTCTTTTAAATTAATTGGTTCTTCATTGAATTAGGGAATAAATAATACAAAAACCCTTAATCAATCTTGATAATTATTCTTCTTTTAAAATTATACTAGATCATTTTTATAAATCCATAATCTGCTCTTACTGCACTTTCTAATTCTGTATCCCATTCAATTACCCAAAAGTGTCACCAATTTCTTTATTCTATACTCTATTTATACTCTATTCAATACTTTACATTACTACAACTCTGTATAGTCTAAAGATTATGGTAGTAAAAAGGTAGTAAAGAAATTAGGTCAGATATATTGAGTTCTCTTTTTTCTCATTTTAGACTCCCATTTATATGTCATATAGTAAATATATAAACATTTTGAGGTGACTAATGTTTTTAAAATCTATATAAATATATATGAATTGGTTTAAAATTAATAAAAATTAGTAATTGAATAATTTATTTGAGTTTATAGGAAAGTCCTGTATATAAACACATTTATACTCAATTTATAGAGAGTGTCCTGTATATAAACACATTTATACTCAATTTATAGAAAAAGTCCTGCATATACGTACATTTATACTCAATTTATAGATAAAAGTCCTGCATATAAGCACATTTATACTCAATTTATAGAGAGTGTCCTGCATATAAGCACATTTATACTCAATTTATAGAAAAGTCCTGCATATACGTACATTTGAAGTTATGGATATTAAACTCATGTTTAGAATACAGGTGGAGTAGATGAAATTATAAAAGAGACCCGCCACGAACTGGAAATGAAATGCACCAAGTATTGGAAGCAAGAGAAGGGAGGTCCAATAAGAGACCTCCAAAGAATAGCCTTTCATGCAGGAGCATTCAAGAAGAGGTGTTTGGCAATTTACAGTGATAACTCCGATGAAGGTATCACAGGCCAATGAAATCTTATAAAGAATAATCAAGAATGAGGATTGAATCAAAATGGCCAGAGGACGACATGCACGGAGACTCGTGCTGTGGATAAGGTTCTGGTTGGTCTATAGAGCGAGGGTTTCTGTTTGGCGTGGATCTGAATGGTTCCATAGAAAGGTACGCGGATGTAATGGCTTCATTAATCGTTGTAACTTAAGAGATAGTTTCATCTTAGTTCTTTGTGTGGTTGGTGAACTTGGGAATATCCTTAACCAAGCTCACCTCTCTTACACCTCTCTTACACCTCTCTTACACCTCTCTTACACCTCCTTTAAACCTCTCTTACACCTCTCTTAAATCTCCTTTAAATCTCCTTTAAACCTCTCTTAAATCTCCTTTAAACATCCTTTAAATCTCCTTTAAATCTCCTTTAAATCTCCTTTAAATCTCCTTTAAATCTCCCTTACACCTCCCATAAATCTCTGGTAAATCAGAGAGAGTACTCTATATGTTTCTTTCTGGACTGAACATGGTTACTCCTTAAATGACCAAAAACATATTCAAAAAGCAACTGGTTCATCTCAAACATACCAAACTCTCAGACCAAACCCTCACCAAACTCTCACCAAACCCTCAGATCAATAGCTCTTGCATCAATTCTATGGACCACGGCATAGCTCAAGACGTTCTTAAAGATGGCCCTATTGTCAGACACGAGATTGGAAGTTGGTTTGCCCACATAATATACCACCCCATTTTTAAAGTCTTTTAAAGTCTTTTAAAGTCTTTTTAAATCCAACAGTTCCTTACCAAAGTTTCAAAACCTCAATCGGTCTTTCTTGCAGTTAGTAAAATAACGTCTTGTGAATAGTAAAATAACGTCTTGTAGATAGACATGAACAACGTCTTGTGAATAAACATGAATAACGTCTTGTGAATAGACATGAACAACGTCTTGTAGTTTGTAAAACAACGTCTTGTGGATAGTAAAACAACCTCTTGTAGTTTGTAGAATAACGTCTTGTGGTTAGTAAAACAACGTCTTGTGAATAGTAGAATAACGTCTTGTAGACATGAACAACGTCTTGTGAATAGTAGAACAACGTCTTGTAGACATGAATAGAAGCAGTAGTCATTTCCAAGAACGAGCGAGTTTCTTTTGGAATTTACATATTGATCTATGCTTGATTTCAAACATCTCTCCTGTTCAACAATACCAATCTTAAAAAGTAGTATAGTTGTTTACGTGGATCTGAATGGTTCCATAGATTAGTCCCCGGATGTAAAAGTATACTAGTCCATTTAATGTCTCCATAATAATTCTTTAGAGCTTCTACTTCCTAGGTACAAATTCATTATCGAACCCTTTTTGAATTCACTAGATGAACCAGATTAAAATGGATTTTTGATGGATTTTTGATGGCTGATTGACTGATTTTTGATGGCTGATTGACTGATTTTGACTGATTTTTGACTGATTTTTGACTGATTTTTGATTGTTTAACGGCTTGAAATGAGTATTCTCTTTCAAAAATCAAAGTCGATGTCACACCAGACCCAAGAGTAATGACATCAGATATTACTTATTAGGTACTGAGCTTGATAAGGGATTTAAAGAAACTCCAGACAAACGTAAGAGAGCACAGGACTGAGAGATACTTCCTACAGAACCCTAGGCTGTGTCGGATTTACAGGCTGCTGTTGGGCTAGACCACACCTTCACGCCTGCTTGGGTGCTGTTGGGCTATGGTCACCTCTTTTTGGGACAGGGCCTTCTTGCTTTGAAGTTGGTGGTGTCCATCAATGGCTTCATCAATCGTTGCAACTTAAGATATTGACATCTTAGTCTTTGTATGGTTGCAAAGTAATACCAGGAATTTCCATAAACCTCCCACTCCCATAGATTCAAGGATTGGATTCAAGGATTGGATTCAAGGATTGGATTCAACGGACTCAAGGAGAGCACTCTTTATATGTTTCCTTTCTGGTCATAACATGGTTACTCCTTCAATTTCAAACACAGACTCACTACTTCCCTTTTCCCTTCTCTCCCTTCTCCCTTCTCCCTTCTTTGAGTCCTTCTTAATCAGTCATCTGTCATTTTCCAGTTTATCGTAACCATTGCTACTTCAAGTAACCATAGCCCATAACCAATACCCAACCCTAAAACATGACCCGAAATCTCTGGAATCTCATCACACCAAAAAAAGCAATCCTGGTCCTTTTGGTGCGTGGCCGATTCATCGGTGTCACCCACGTTCAACTCAATGGGGAAGGTCTTGATGGCTTCTGGGTCCTTGGCAGTAACACCCTGGATATCCATACCACCCTGGGCGGAGGCCACCATCATTGGAGTTTGAGTGGCTCTGTCCATCAAAATGGCCAAGTAGGCCTCGGTCTTGGCGTCTCTCCTCTCCCTTCTCCCTTCTGTCCCTCCTTAGACCGATACCTCCTTGCATCGATTCCATGGACCACACCTATTGTTCATCTGAACTCCAGATTGATCCATGTGATATCTAATATCTCGCCTATTCAATATATATCACCTTTTCAAAGTCTCTCCATGGTTATTTATCGCTTTCTTTTAAAAAAAAACGCATCCATGTACTGGTTTCTGTTTAGCTTGGAGCTTAATCGTTCCATACACTGGCACCCAGGTGTAGTGGTCGTTTACCAATCTTTGTAATTCAGGAGAGAGTGTTGACATGATAGTTCTGTGGATTGTGGATGCTAAACTTGGGAAGATCCAAACTAGACTTACTTCCGGTAAACCTCTGGTAGATCAGAGAGACCACTCTATATGTTTTCCTCTTTCTGGGCGTAACATGGACACTCGTTCAAATCGTCGAGGAATAGAATGTCCGGCATCCATTTCTTAGCCGCCACATTCTTCAACCCTACTTTGGACCGATTCCTTATGGCATCCAATTCCGCCTTGTGACGGTTTCATTTCCGCCGTGCATACCCCGGACCTCTTCGGTCCGATACCTCCTCCTGATTCCGCGTAGCACTCTTATTGTTGCACTTTGAACCCTAGTTCATAAGCTGGAACTCTTACGTGATCGTTCTCTTGTACTCTCGTCAGCGTGGCACTTTAGCTGCCACTTCAGTTATTTATATTCAGACCAATCTCTAAACTAACACTAGGAAATCGCTATTTCCTCTTCTTAACTGAGCTGATTCAATCTCTGTAGGACCTTGTTCAATTGGCCTCTTCTTCTCTTTTGTAGTTGCGGCGTGTCCCTTAAGTAGTCGCGACGCCCGGAGCCTTCTCCCGCACCTGCATGTAAAAGACCGCGATTTGTTTCATCTGACCATACTGCATATGCAATCACGCTGGTATGCAGTACATCTGAGACGTGCGAGTCTCATATGTTCAACAGTCAATTAATACTCATTATTCCCTCTTTTCTTCCAACCATTAATTAACAATACCCAATTTCTATTATTATGAAGGTTGACTCTTTGATTTAAACATTTCTATTATTATGAAGCTTGACATTTGTACTAATCCATACCATCTTCCTTAATTTCAAGTGTCACCATTTCCCATCTGATAGTCTCCATGGAATGCATAGTTGATTTTTGTGCTACTTTACTTTTGCTACTTTCGTGGGATTTTCATCAGAAATGGTGTGATGAAACGCTCATGTGTCTTGTGTACTCTTTCCGAGTCTAATGTTTTGGCATGTGAATCCTAAGAAGTCAAGTAAGAACATTGCTTTGTGGTCTGGTTATATTTGAGCTGATGAAGTGTGGTTTAGGGCGTTGATTCCAGAAACCATAGACTGCCAGTCTATGGACATGAGATGAGATGAGATGAGATGAGATGAGATGAATATGGACATGGAGATGGTCATGGTCATGGTCATGGAGATGAGACGAATATGGTCATGGTCATGGAGATGGAGATGAGATGGATATGAATATGAATATGGAGATGAATATGAGATGAATATGAACATGGATATGGACATGGAGATGAACATGAGGTGGACATGGACATGGACATGGATAAGAATATGAATATGGAGATGAGATGAGATGGACATGGACATGGAGATGGACATGGACATGAATATGAGATGGACATGAGATGAGATGGATATGAATATGAGATGGAGATGGACATAGACATGAATATGAATAAGAATATGGAGATAGTCATGGTCATGGTCATGAACATGGAGATGAGATGAGGTGGAGATGAATATGAATATGAATATGGAGATGAGATGAGATGGACATAGACATGAATATGAGATGAATATGGACATGAATATGACATGGAGATGGAAATGAGATGGATATGAATATGGAGATGGACATGAGATGGACATGAGATGGAGATGGAGATGGAGATGGACATGAGATGGTCATGAGATGGACATGGAGATGAATATGAACATGAATATGGTCATGAATATGGTCATGGTCATGGTCATGGACATGAATAAGAACATGGACATGGAGATGAACATGAATATGACATGGACATAGACATGAATATGACATGGACATGGACATGAAAAATGGTATCTACAATGAGTTAAAATACATTAAAGATTATGCGGCCACGTTCGGGGTAGAATCTCAGTTCTGTCATCATAGATACCATTATTTTCTATTCTTAGATATTAATAGGTCAAGAAAATCTTGTCTAAATATGATATACAAGTCAATACAGTCACCATAGATACGAATAAAATATATAATTCAGAATACCCAGGTTAAACATGTAAGTAATAACTTCATATTAGTATAAGAAATAGCTAAACAGCATGCATTTAAATTATACATTAGCTATATTATAATACCCATACCATATCAAAAATATACAAAAGATATTTTAAAATATACAAAAGATATTTTAAAATATAGAAATCTAGAATGATATCCACGAGGATAGTGGCCACTAGTCGGTATAAGTTATCTAGTGATAATATCATAATTATCAACAATCTCACGACAAGAGGCCAGTCCACCTAAGGTGGCCTATAGATATCTCCATATAATTAATTTGGGTATTTGTTATTTAACCCATGATTTCCTTATGTTTATATCGATAAGAAGATAATTGGGTCTTGTTTAACTTATGATATATTATTAGATTTAAAGATATATTATTAGATTTAAAGATATATGATATATATGGTTTTAATCATATTTCCTTACCGTTTATATCACAAGGACATGACATGAGATGACATGAGATGAGATGAGATGACATGGATATGAATATGGAGATGAGATGGAGATGGACATGAATATGACATGAACATAAATATGGACATGGACATGAACATGAGGTGGACATGGACATGGACATGGAGATGGTCATGAACATGGATATGGACATGGACATGAACGTGAACATGAGATGGACATAAATATGGACATGAGATGAATATGAATATGAATATGAGATGGACATGAACATGGAGATGAATAAGGACATGAGATGGATATGAACATGAGATGACATGAGATGAATATGGTCAAGTAACTTATCAATTGATCATCTCTACTCATCTCCATGCCATACATCTCATTTACTATCTACTGCCTTTCCCTATATCCACATCTCAATCATAGACCTATCCTCTATGCTATAGACCTGACTGTTATACCATAGACTTTAGATGGACTCTCTCATAGTGTCCTTATAAACGGTGCACTCCATCAGTATGGAGTTCCAAGTTTGATCATCCACTCTTAGTCAAATCAACGTATTACTATACTCATACACTAGTCTAAAGAATTCAATAACCTAGTATACCCAGGATCTATATCTAAGCAGAGCCCCAGTCTAGACTCCTCTAAACTTGGGCCATCATATGCTGTGCGTTGACACTTCTGCCTTATCAAGCTCTATGGATGCAAGAGTTCTCCAGAACTTTCGCTCATCTTGTCGTCGAGTTCCGTAGGGTCCCACACGGCCCCCGGCGCCGAAAGCCCCGTTTCCTGTCTGCGGTCACGCTCCCATTCTCTCCATCTCTTCATGACAATGCTGGAGGAGTCGAACACTCCCTCAGATGTACTGTGGTCACCTTTATCTCCGCCAGTAACGGTTCTGGTTTCACCCCAGGAAAAGTCATCGAATTTCCAGAAGGCATACGTGGGAAGCACAAAATTCCATACCGGCAACGCAAGAAGGTAGATGAAAAAGTACACCACGTACTTGAGCGACGAAACCGTGATGACAATCAACGTTCCGGGCAATCCAAAAATGATTGCCAATAACACCAACGACAACACCGGAGTGGGCTTGGAGATGATGGCAAACACAATCACATAAATGGTGAAAGAAATGGCTGCTGGAAGTACCAACGTACCCACCAATTCAATGAAAATCACAAACTGCATGGAGAAACAGAAGGTACCACATAAGTCACTGACCAACACTAACTCCATCAAGTTATGGACGGTAGAGTTGATCCAACGCCGTCTTTGCGAGAGTAACACCTTGAACTTATCGGGAACAATGGTCTTGCATGCAGCCTTGGCCACGAACACTTGTTTTCTCTTGGGGAAGGTTTTCAACATCAACGACGATAAGAACCGGTCCTCTCCCAAAAGCAACAAGTTCTTCTTATGCAAGGTATCCACCACATTATCGGAATACCGCTCCACAATATCGGGGTTGGCGAGGATCGGCACCCAGTAACCCTTGTTTCCTTTGGGGGACTTGATACGGTACTGACTGAAACATCCAGGCAAACACGTGACACCTCCGAACACCGACTCAAATGCTTTGGCCTGGTGATGAGAAATGTAGTATTCAAACACTTGGATGGCAGTGACCCACGACTGGGCCTTGTTGGAGATCTTAGTCTCTCCACAGAGTCCCATAATTGTTGGGTCCTTCACCATTTCTCCAACCATATGCGTCAAACAGTCAGGGTAAGTCATGGTATCTGCATCCACCATTAAAACCATCTCATAAAACTCGGCCATGAGGCCTGTGACCATGTAGATGGACTCAAGCATGGCAAACTCCAAAGCCGTCATTCTTTCGTCAAACGTTACCTTCTGCAAGAAGTTCATGAGCAAAATCTGCGAGTCTCTCTTACCTCTGTTTCCTGGCTTAGACCCGGCTGCCTCTTCGGGGGTACCACACTTGACAATGGTGATCATGGGAACTCTCTGCTGCTTCTCGGGAGGCACAGTATCGTCACTGTACTTGTAGAAACCGGCATACACCTTGGCCATGTTGTGTCTCTTGGAACCCTGGGCCACGGCCACATAAGAGTAAGGTTGTACCTCTTCTCTGGGCACACTGAGATCCGTCATCAAGTCAAGCACAATTTCTGGCGTGGTCCGGTCATTACCTGCACCTTTAATAATACCATCACACACCATCAAAAGCATCTTATGCGAATTGGGGTAGTCGGTGGTCGCAATAGAGTCCAATGTGGTCCGGATTCCCTCCTCGTCTTCACTATAGGCTGTGACTAAACACATGACATGAGCCAAGGGGTATCCAAAGGGCTGGTACTCAACAGGAGGCTGGGGCACCACATCAGGGTGGATCAAAGATCCATCCAATCCTGCACCTACAGCACCAGCATTCAAGGCTCCCAAGTCAAATGGATTGAGGGCCTGAGAAACTGGTCTGCTGGCAAGCAAGTCTCCAGTCAGAGGGAAAATCATAGATTTGGTATTGGCACTTCTGGATCTGTTGTGCTTGTTTTTATGCAAGCCTGCTGCCTGGGTCGACATGGTAGTATACTTGAAGTTGGAAGCAGTGGTGGCCTGCGGTTGTCTGCTGACGGAGATATCCTGGTTTTCCTTGCTGAAAAAGACCGACTGTCTGTTTGTCTTTCTGCTTTGGAAATCAGCTCTATTCAGTGGATCAACTGTGGAAATAGGAGCCATTCTATTGGCCGGACTATCCACCCAATCTTCAATTTGTCTTTCCCTTTGAGCCATGGTTTTATTGTCGATGGTGTTAGCTCCCTGCTTGGGGCAGATGATCCATCGGTAGTAACAGGCCATTATGAACTTGACTCCCACCACCGAAAGAATGAACACAAGCGACACAATCAACACGATCTGCGAAGCAATGCACCCAATTGTATCGGAGTCAATAACTCCCACCTTAACAATTTCCGTCAAGCACCTGGCGGCCTTCCGGTCGTCCACGTTGGAAAGCACCATGGAGATATCGTGGCCCTTGAAAGTCTCGTCTTCTCTGAGACGGTCAAAAAGCTCAGGGTATGATACATCATTCGAGGAGATCCAGTTGATCAAATCAAGATCAAGAACTTGTCCTGAGTAAACCACCAAGTTCCGCGAAGAGTTCTTGATATCATCCCATGTGAAGTACACATCACCATTCACCTCCAAGCCGTAATAGGTCTTGCGTGATTCTGTGGACGTATGGCAAGCCCATCCATTATAGTAGACCTGAGAGGAGTTGACCTCGGTAGATCCGTATTGGGGGAAGACCCGGCACGGCATGTACCAGGCCAAATCATTGCCATTATGCGGAATGGAGCAGTCGGGCTTGGGCACTATAAGGTCCTTGCAGTTTCCATTGACATTCTGAAACAAAAACGAAGCATCCATTCCTCCAGCGTTAATAGGAGGGTAAAGCACGTTGGAACCAGCCGGAATCCCCGCCGCAGCCGGGTGTTGAGAGTTAGCAAGGTCAAAGGCTCTTCCATTGATGATCAAGTAACCCGAAGTCACGTTACCGGAGCGAATCTTTTCCCGGGGAAGAGGACACACCGTCCGAGTGAAACCAAAGGTCAAGTAGGCCACAAATGCACCCACATACAAAATACAGGAGATTAAGCCGATCTTCTCTCGCCATGCAAACTGGCGGGACTTTCCCTTAATTCCAAACAAGCTCAAAAGAGGAGCGGGAGCCCAGAAAGTAATGACATAGCAGTAGACCTTCCAGAAATAGATATTATGTTCCTCCTTGGCAGCAGGAGGCGGGAGCTTCTTTGTAGGCACACGTTTCAAATTGCCCACCTCATCATTCAAGCCAAACATCTCCTTTTTCCTGGGCAGACCATGCATATCCATCAAAGGAATACCCTCTTCACCATCCAAGGCATTGGAACTATGGGAGTTGAGGTAGCCTTCGGGCTCGTCAGAGATTGGTTCAAGTCGATTGCCATCGATTTTAAGGTGGTTTGCTTCTTGAGACGCCACCTGCGTGTAGTGAAAACGGGGGTGATTTTTGTCGAGCCGTTGTCTTTCGGGTCGAACAAGCGACCGTTTCCGGCCCATATCACCAGACTCATGGTCAAACTCCTGGTATGGCATGGCACTGGAGTGGAGTAAGTTAGACTAAAGGATTGGGAGAATGATGGAGTAGAATGATTAGAATGATTAGAGTAGACTGAAACAAAGAAGATAAAGTCACCAGAACAATCTAAGAATCCAGTACAAGAATCAAGTACTAAGAATCCAGCAGTCTAAAAATCAAGTACTAAAAATCAAGTACTAAAAATCAAGCACTAAGAATCAAGCACTAAGAATCAAGCTCTAAGAATCAAGTACTAAAAATCAAGTACTAAAAATCAAGTACTAAGAATCAAGCACTAAGAATCAAGTACTAAAAATCAAGTACTAAAAATCCAGCAGTATAAAAATCAAGTGATTGACCAAGGAAAGATTTGTAAAGGATTTCTCCAAATGAAAAGAAGCGCAGAATATGTAAGTGAAACAGTAATGGAAAAAAGGTACAGTAAACAAAGAGATCTAACACGAAAGAACAATAGTGCGCGCTACCGTAAGCACAATTAGGCTCGGCCTAGAAGAACTCCTCGCACTACAATCAATGTGTCCACAGTAAAAGGCAGGGCAAGTGCGAAGTGCGAAGTGCGAAAGGCAGGGCAAGGCAGGGCATGTGCGAAAGACAAGGCAAAGCAAGGCATGTGCGAAAGGGCAAAGACGAAGGGCAATGTGCGAAAGGGCAATGTGCGAAAGGGCAAGGCATGTGTGAAGGTGAATGTGTGAAGGTGAATGTGCGAAGGTGAATGTGCGAAGGGTGAATGTGTGAAAGGTTCTTCCTTTAAACCTTAATTGAGTGTACCACTTATTTCCTAAATGGGTTTTTTATATATGGTAAGAGAAGAAAATATGAAAAGTTAGGAATATTGAAATTAGGGGAATCTTTTTTTTATTTAGTAATTAGCAAGTGTCTTGGGGATTTGGGGGTACTTTTGGGTACTTTTAGGTACTTTTGGGGGTACTTTTAGGTACTTTTAGGTACTTTTTGAGGGGTTTTGGGGGTACTTTTACGTACTTTTTGAGGGTACTTTTGGGTACTTTTTGTTGCGCGTTATTCCTAACATTCGCACAACTACGAACACCAATCTCATTGGTCTTTAATAACTCTATTAGGTAAGGTGCTTCAATAACTCCATTAGGTAAGGTGCTTCAATAACTCCATTAGGTAATGTACTTTAATAACTCCAATAAGTAATGTACTTTAATAACTCTAATACGTATCTAATACGTAATGTACTTGAATAACTCTAATACGTAAAGTGCTTCAATAACTCTATTAGGTAATGTACTTCAATAACTCTAATACGTAAAGTACTTGAATAACTCTAATACGTAAAGTGCTTCAATAACTCTATTAGGTAATGTACTTCAATAACTCTAATACGTATTGTACTTGAATAACTCTATTAAGTAAGGTACTTCAGTAATAGTCTCAGTCATTTATATTCATATCTTAAGCTAGTTATATTTACAACTCCTTATGTCTCTGTTATGACTAGACTTTTCAAGACCTTCAAAAGTGGGAAACCCTTGCTTTATAGACCAACGACCGGAACCCCTATCCACGGCATGAGTGTCCGTGCGTGTCGTTGTCCGACCATTCTAATTACTCTCTCATGCATGATTCTCAAAGATCTGTCATTTCCTTCTGATACCTCTGATACCTCTTTGATGGGAGTTATCACCGTAAATTCCGTAAATTCCTCAATCCCCTCTTCTTGAATGCTCCTGCATAATGGCTTTTCTTCGGTCTCTTTTGCTTCCTCCCTTCTCTTGTTTCCAATACTCGGCCCAGTCCATTTTAGTTCATTGGCAGCTGTCTTGTGTAATTTCTTCTGCTCCTCCTGCATACTAAACTTGTGCGTTTAATATGCAGTGCCCACGAGACGTGCGAGTCTCATACGTTCAACACCCACTTTCTGAATACCTTCTTTTGACACCCTCTTTTGACACCCTCTTTTGAACACCCAGTTTTTGACACCCTCTTTTGAACACCCACTTTTGACACCCTCTTTTAAACTTTATAGGTCTTCAGTGGGGATTTCTCTAAACTGCCCGCTAGCCCTGTTCAATTGAGATTCGCACGACTCTGTACGTGAAAGCAAAACCAATTTACTATGGTCAGGATTCATCTATCAGGCTAATTATACTATTCGAATATACAACTACTAGAACTTTGTTTATAAGTCCTGGGGTCCTGCAGAAGCTCCAACCTGTGCTGCCGCAGATGAGTTGTTTGCTGTAATATGCAATAACTCTTAGGGGTGATGCAGGCAGACGGTGCGCTTGAGATTTGAGTAGTGAATCTGGCATTCACCTCTTTTCCGGAACAAGACGCTGTGCTACCAAAGGTTAGAACTTTAAAGTTTAAATCCTTTTTGAACACCTTCTTTTTGAATACCCAGTTTTTGAGAATCTTCTTTTTGAATACCTTCTTTTTGAATACCTTCTTTTTGAATACCCACTTTTTGAATACCTTCTTTTGAACACCCACTTTTTGAATACCCACTTTTTGAATACCCAGTTTTCGAGAATATACTGAATGACTATAAAAAAGAATACTCAGAAATGAGTTAAATCTTTTTATTCTTATTCTTATTCTTATTCTTATTCTCGGGTTATTACTAAAGACTTGACGAGTATAAGCTTAGTGTGGTATGTTGGTATGTCTCTGCATACTGAACTGGGCGAGTTGAAAATGCAGGGGGTGCCGATGAAATTGGCACACAAGACCCACTCCTGGAGCTAGTCCTGGAGCTAGTCCTGGATCCAGCGTGCCATCAGCGAACCTGAAACAGAAGAGGTTGAATATCTGAACCCGATACAAAGGAACGATCCAATGAGGCATCTCTGAAAGTTAGCCCGAAGTGTAGAGTTATGCACGAAGGGCAATAACAGGCGTCTGGTTGGAATCACCACTGAGGGTTTTGATCAGAGCGGCCGGAGAAAGAGATCCGACGCCAAGCCGTTCCGGATCCAGAGAAGTCAGTTAAAGGACATAGAAAACCATCTCGCTTGTTTGAAAGGATAGAAAACCATCTCAGTTGAAGAGCAGATTAGTATTTAGTTTCGAAGAGAAACCCGAATACATTCCGCTGACATGAGTACCACTGTTCCTCACTTGATAGAGTTGATGAAGATTAACGTATCTCAAGTTCCAACTTATAGAAAGGTTTACGCAAACTCTCAACAGTATGCTTCTATTCTATACAGGTGTTTCCATGGGACATTGATGCTCACTTTCCTGTTGAACAGGCGAGATGGAAGATATCACATGGGTCAAAATGCAGTCTCCACATGAAACAATAAGCTGCTATATGAAAAAAAAATCATCTGGAGGTTTCAGTCTGGAGGTTTTAAGAAAAGGGCGGAAATGAAACGGTTACTTTTGAATCCATCTTGGACATTTAAGAAGTACCATGTTATGGCCAGAATGGGAAACATACAAGAAGCGGCTTCTTCTGTTCTAGGGAAGCGAATAAGCCTAGTTAAGGATATTCCTAAGTTTACCAACCATACAAAGAAGATGTCAATCTCTTAAGTTGCAACGATTGATGAAGCCATTACATCCGCGTACCTCTATGGAACCATTCACATCCACGCCAAACATTTCCATCCACTACTCCACTGTACTCCACTGGAAATAGAATCCACTGGAATACTTATGATATAGACTAGAATACTGTAGACTAGAATACACTAGAATACTTATACTATACACTAGAATACTGTAGACTATATACTAGAATATTATGGACTGTACACTGTAGACTAGAATACTGTAGACTGTAAACTGTAGACTGTAAACTAGAATACTGTATACTGTAGATTGTAGATTAGAATCCCGTAGACTAGAATACTGTACACTGTAGACTGTATACTATAGACTAGAATACTTATACTGTAAACTAGAATACTATATACTATATACTAGAATATTGTGGACTGTACACTGTGGATTAGAATACTGTAGAGTGTAGACTGTAAACTGTAGACTAGAATACTTTTACTAGAATACTATAGACTGTAGACTGTTTACTATAGACTATAGACTGTAGACTAGAATACTGTAGACTAGAATACTCTAGACTGTAAACTAGAATGCTATAGAGTAGAATACTATAGACTAGAATACTATGGACTATAGACTGTATACTATACACTAGAATACTATAGACTAGAATATTGTATACTATAGACTATAGACTAGAATACTTATACTATAGAGTAGTATACTATAGAGTAGAATACTATAGAGTAGTATACTATAGAGTAGAATACTATAGAGTAGTATACTATACACTGTAGACTGAAAACTAGAATACTGTAGTGTACACTGTAGACGGTAGACGGTAGACTGTAAACTAGAATACCATTATTTCTAATTATACTCATATCACTATATAGAGTACTGTAAACTGTAGAATACTATAGAGTAGTATACTTATACTATAGACTGTAGACTAGACTATAGACTAAAATACTGTACATTGTAAACTAGAATACTGTACACTGTATACTGTATACTATAGACTAAAATGCTTTATACTATAGACTGTAGACTGTAGACTGTAAACTAGAATGCTGTATATTGTAAATTAGTAGACTGTATACTGTACACTGTGGACTGTGGACTATAGAGTAGAATACTGTGGACTGTAGACTAGAATACTATAGAGTAGAATACTATAGAGTAGAATACTGTGGACTATAGACTGTAGACTGTGGACTAGAATGATGAGCTTTATACCTTGGCTAATTCATAAACTGAAACTAATAAGTTATTCTCTTATTCTCTAGTCCCATTTCAGTTCTTTGTATTTTGGTCTGTCTCTAATGCAATACTAGGAAATCACTATTTCCTCTTCTTAAGTGAACGGATTCGATCCCTGAAGTCCTGTGAAATTGGCCTCTTCTTCTGTAATCGTGACGTATCCTTTAAGACCACCGGCACCCGGAACCGTCGTCACCACGTGCATGTAAAAGACCATAATCTGTTTCATCTGCTCTTGTTTATATACAGACACCATCCACTGTACTCCACTGTAAATTAGAATACTGTAGACTGTAGACTATACCATTCCTCAACCATTCTCCTGCTCAATAAGGTCCACCTTGGTATATCTTTAACTCCTTTAACATACTAATACCATTGGAAGAGTCCAAGTGAAACCTCACCCATTTCATTAACTGTCCTTCCTCTAGTCTGTACTGTAGTGTAGTCTGTAGTCTGTACTGTAGTCTGTAGTCTGTACCATGGTTGGTTCTTAAAGGTATCATTGTTATAGACTGTTATCCTGTACAGGTATAACCACTGAAAGCTGGAACCAGTGTTTTAAGCTGTACCAACCACTTTCAGAGTTCCAAACTTCTCTATACCTCACTAGGTATATTAGAAAAGCTCTTCTATACCTCACCAAGTATATTAGAAAATCTCCTCTATACCTCTCCAAGTATATTAGAAAAACTCCTCTATACCTCACCAAGTATATTAGAGAAACTCCTCTATACCTCACCAAGTATATTAGAAAACCTCATGGACGTGTATCCATAAGATAAATGAGTAGTCCTTTTTTCTATCAGAAAAATCACCTCATCTTGATCCAAAAACCAGATTCTCCTCCAAATAAAAGTCTGTCTTTCAAATTGAAAACTGTATACTGGAACTCAAAGTGGATCCCAATTTTATGCACAAAAAAAGATCAATATATGTCAACTTCATAATACCATTTTAAGGGGAAGTCTAGATTTGGAAATCTAGATAATCACATGCAGTCCATTTTCATTTTAATATACTTATGATTTGACTTTATAGGAAACAATTCATTGGATTTGTAAGGGCAATTCTATATTCCATGACTACCAGAGTTGGGTCTTGAAGAATCCAAGTATTGTTGAATTAGGGAAGATATCCGAATTGGGAACGTGATATCCGAATTGGGAACGTGATATCCGAATTGGGAACATCGTATCCGAATTAGGAATGTGATATCCGAATTGGGAACGTGATACCCGAATTAGGAAAGGTGATATCCGAATTGGGAACGTGGTATCGGAATTGGGAAAATGACGACTTTAGTAGCGTAAAGTGGACTTGTGAGGGTGAGAATACGTAAGATATTTGTATTCGCATCTTTTCGCACCTCTTCTTTATATACACATAAATCTGAAATATGACTGTAAAAATCGGGTTTTGCCCAAATCCAAGTGAAATTTAAAAACGACGCGGTTTCTAAGGGAAAGGATTGATATACACGATTTTAAGCTATTTTGGGGTGTTTTTTTTTTTTTGGGGGGGCAGAATCACTCCTATTGAGTGAAGTCGTGCGCTCCTCAATAATACCATTCCCATTATTTCATACTTAAGTACTATTATAATAATTAACTGGAATGATAATGATTCATTTTAGCGTTTTAAAGTTCTATAGACCCATAAATTAGACGTAGGACAAAAAACCTTGATGTACTGGGACTAATATGGTTGTCCTGCACATAATGCAATATATCCTATATATACTATCTTTATCCTGCACATAACACCTTTCAACCTGTACACAATACATTCAAACCTGTATATAACACCATTTTACATCATACGATTAATCCTAGTCCATTGATTTATTCCATGATATCAGTTATCCTAAATTCTAATCTAATTCTAATCTAATTCCAACTCTATTTTCTGGTTGAACCAATACTTCTTCATAACTCTTCTTTATTCCATGTAAAACTCCCCCAATTCCTTTTTCCAAAACCAGACTTTCCTGATAAATCCAGAATTTGATATTCAATCAATCCACTTCTCTATGGTCCGATTATTCTTCAAATCATCACCCATCCTGCATCCACATTTGGACCTCCTCCTTCTCCTTCACTGACTTAAAGCCAAGAGTGCCTTCATTGGTTCTTCTATACCGGCAATTCTCTCGCTATACTCCACGCCACGTGATAAGAGCCCCATGATACCCTGTAACTTGACCTGGTCCATATTGGAGGCTATTTCCAAGAAGCCACTGAGAATAATCACTAGCTCCTGCTCCTGGATCTGAGGTAATGGTTTGTTCCCAATAAGTCGTTCATCGGCAACAAACCGTCGGAGACTAAAGGCCACACGTGTCAAGAGCATTTCCTTGGTGACCTGACTACTGAACCCACCTTCTTTAGGGAATTCAAGTAACTGAGTCAAGCACTTTAACCGCATCTCTCTGTTGTCTTTGACCTTGCACTTTTCCGTGCTTCCAAAGCTCTCTTCAAAGTCAAATCCACTTAATCTGTAGTAGCCAGAAAGTGTCTCTTCATCTCTCTCCGTACCATTTTTCTCTCCCATCAATTCCTTCTCCACTTGGTTGGCTTCGTAGACATAGGAATGGAGGTAAACTTGCGACACAAATTCCCGGATCAAGTCATGGTGGCCACAGTAAAAAAACTGGGGGAGAATGTGGCTTGCTAGCTTCTCATATTGCTTGACATCGTAATCTCCATTGTTCCCACTGAAATTAGCCAAGAGACACTCCATGAGCAACTGCCACACACGCACATTGTCCTCTAGAGCATGGAGATCCTCTTCCATAAGCCGAAGAACCAATTGTGCAATTATATCATTGCTCTTAACCCAAAGTGCATCTGCATTGGGCTCTGTTTCCGATTCCTGGTTATACACCGCCTCTAGTAAGCTGCGAATAATCTTTCCAAGCTGGAACTGGGCTCCCAATAAGTGTGTCATTTCAGGAAGTCGATGCAAACTGACGGAAATGAGATTAATGGAAAGCTGACTCACAGCAATAAACGAGGGGATCTTTAGTTTGCCCTCAAACTTGCTCTGCAACTTCTTCTCGATCCGAGACTTGATCCCATACGGAAGCACCGATATCTCGGCCAATTGTTGCATGACAAGAGCACAAATACTCCTCTTTTCACTGGTTTCAAGCACGATCTGGAGGTTCTCCAATACAGCTTTCTGGAGGTTGCTAGGGCGACTTTCATCGCTCATGGCCGGCTTTAAAACTGGATATTTCACACACTTGTTCATGATCACCATAGCTCGGGCGGCCTGCGCCATGGACACTTCCCCCATCAAGCTGTATAAGATCTGGAACGTCTGGTTGTAGATGGCAAGCGATTCCTGGTACTCAGGTTGCACGAAGTCGTAGTTGATGGAAACAGAGGCCCAGAAATCAAACAAGAGCTCCACAATATTGAGGGGCACGTGTTCCACCTGTTTCAAAGACATTAACACATCTCGCAACGACTGGAACGCTGTGAAGTCCAATTCGTTCCAATGGAGCTGGAGAATCTGCGTAAGGTACGACACCATTCTGGTCCAGAACTTCTGAGTGACCTCTGGGTTCTCCAGGAAATTGGTCATGTACTTGGAATACATGGAAACCAAGCCAGAAAGAGTCAAATTGTAGCTATCCACAAGGCTTTTGCGGGAGATATGCCCTTGCGGCTCAGACACATTGAGTAATGCCGGAAATACGATGTCATAGATAAGGTTCCATGAAGAAAGCTGTTTTCCCCGAACATCAATAATCTGGAACAACGTCTGGATGGCCCCTTCACGCACCTGGTCTCTGAAATCAGTAGATAACGTCGATAATTGGGCAAGAAGGTAGATGGTAAGAGCCTGGTACGACACAGAAGTACCGGTTGAGGAACTGGAAATGAACACCTTTAGTTGAGACATGTCACTGATCCTGTCAATTTCCAATGCCTTCTCAGTCTCCATACTATCCACACTCTCCCGTTCGTCTCTTCCACCGTTATTGATGCAATCGCTGATCAACCAGAAATAACTCACAGCACTAAAAGAAATGTTAAGATCATATGTCTGAGAACAGAAATTCATGAGCGAGTCAATCAACGACTTGAGCTGGTTGAAAGGCAATGAAGTGGTGAACTCATCGAGAATCAATTTCAACGTATCGAAAGATGTGGAGATCAAGCTCTGGATTTTTTCCACCAAATTCTTATTTTCAGTGCTATTCTTGACGAACGCTGTGTTCAAGATCCGGAACACCATTTCCCACGAGTTTTGGTAATACTTGTCGTATTCATCAATGAGGCCATGAAGCGTACAGAGAATGGTCAAATGCATCTCTGTTTCACAATTAAGCACCAAGTACTCCTTGGGGGTTCCAAGTGCAAGAAGCCGTTCGAGGAAGTCGTTGAATGCAGAAACCGATTTGTGGGCCACAACTTCTGCTGTTCCTGCAGATTGTTCCCGGAATTCTCTTTTTGTTACCTGAACAATGATATCCGTGAAACACTCCACAATATATGCTCTTGTTTCGTAAGCAGACGCTCGGTCCGTGCTGATTCGGCAAAAGAAGTCCGACATCAAGTCCAGTACTTTGCTGTCGTAGAATGGGATATTGACATAGTCAAGCTTGGCAATTCTGGTGAGCATGTTGAGGAAGTACGACTTGTTATAGGGACAAGTTTCTGCTTCTTTGTCTTTGGCTTCGTAGACATAGATAAGTGCCTGCACCAATTCAGTCAAGGAGGACTCCTGGTACTGAGACACGTTTTCAAAGAACCGCAACTTCAGGGTCTCCACGCCCTCCATATCAGAAGTTCCAAGAATAGGCTCAACGTTGAATTTGGACATCTCTCTTCGCCCCGAACCACCAGTTTCTGGACCATTGATAAAATACTCAGACCATTGGAAGGACACTAAGATCACGTGCCACGAGGAATGCAAAGTCGAACCCAAAGATGTGGCTAGCTTAATCATTGCACGCAAACAAAGCACTTGTCTGGAGTTAAAAGTCCGAGCCTTGAGTTCTGGGTCTTGAGAGGTCTTTTTTTCGCCTTTTTCCGACACTGTGCCTTGCATGGTAGAACTGAGCGACTCCACAATGGAACCTCCCAACGCCAACAAGTTGGTATTTTGTGTTGGTACAGGAACGACCTCTTCTTGGACAGAAGTCATGATGCACTTTGCTAGCAACAGGAGCACCTCATCTCTTTGCTTTGAAAGCCCTAGCAATCCAATGGCATGCGTATAGCGTTGTAAGTAACGAATAGTCATGTGGAAATAGTCCAAAGTCATGGCAGAATAGATGAATTTCTGGAAAAGGCCCATGACCTGAGGGAAAATGGACTCGTTGAGCGATGTGATAAACTCCACCTCGGCCTCCAATGTCTCTGGGTCAACAGAATCCGACGATAAGGTCGTGACAAACTTGGACACTCCATGGGCAAAGGTTAAGACTCCATGAAGTACTAGGTTGGCCATGTACAAGTCCGGAAGCAGGCCTGGAGGCTCCGTCTTGTCTAGGTGGTCAATCACGTGGATCTTTAACGAGGAGTTCTTGGACAACACAGGGCCATTTTCCACAGGAACACTAATTTTGTCCAGAAACAACGAATACCCATTGAGCAGAAACGAGTGGGATTGCAAGATTTGGACATAAACCGAGAAGAGATGATCGATATTCAGAGGATCTTTCTCGTATAAGATCTTAACGCGGGATAAGTCCAGGAGAAGCAAGCCATAGAGCTCGAGCACCACCACCAGCTGCCAAAGAGGAGTCGAATCGGCCAAGGCCAAGCCATTAGTAAAGGACAAAAATGCAAGGGTTTCATTTGACAAAGCCGAAAAGCCAGCCAATGAGTAAAAGAGCTTTGAACACCGCACAAACGTCGCGAAGTGGTTGGTGGTGTGCACTAGAGCAAGAAGAGCAGGGAAAAGCTTCTCTTTAAGTACATACATCAAATCGGGAGCCACAAAAAGACGACCGTTAACATGGAGGATGTTTTCCAAGATATCTAGGGCGAAATCCGGCTCAAAACGCACATCCTTATTGAAGTAAAGCATTGGCTCAGAAGTTAGAATGCAGCACAAGTCACTGGACACATGACAGCACATCCACATATGTTCATCTAGTTGTGGGGAAGCATTCGGATGGATTTCCCGTTGTTTGTCCAACTTTTCAAAGAGTGATGATAAGATCTGGTGCAAAGTAGCAGCAGCAGTATTCAGTACCATGGCATTGGACGATTTGACAAGGTAAGATGCCAGGGATAAAAGCACGGAAAAGTCCCGGCGCTTAATGTCATAATGAAAGACCAATAAAGGAAGTAATTGAAGGGTCTTCAACTGCATATCTACCGCTAGAGCCGGTACCGCAGTATTAAGAGCATCCAAGGTATCACGGAAACAAGGTTCAGGCAATGAACGCGTGGCAGTAAGAAGCAGTAATTCAGACATAGCCAAAGCCAACATCTTAGGATTTTTCGGGTCCAACCCAAGAATAAATGGAGCACATATTGTAATCCTAGTAGGCTGTATTAGATTAGAAATTGGTAAAGAAAGCAGCAATTTTGAAATCTCATATTGGGCCGATTCAATAGCTTGACGAACCCTAATATTCTTCCGTTTCGTTTCTGTATAAAGACTAGTTAAAGCAGAAAGGACTTGCGATACCTGCATCATGGCTAGGGTAAAGGTTGGTAGACGAAGGTGACATGGTTGGTTAAACGTGCGTAAAGTCGCACCCTTGAAACCTGTACATCTCCATTCTTCTTCATTTCCTTCAAATCATCAAAACCATTCTTCTCCATTTCTATTTCTATTTCTATTTCTATTTCTATTTCTATCAAAACCATTCTTTACTTCTTCACCTTTAAAAAAGACAGTAGAAATGGAAAGCCTATGCTTTGAGAAAAGGTATAGGTATACAAATCAATGTTATATTAAGGTATCATTTTAAGCCTTCAAGACCTTATATAAATAGATCAAAATGGTACTTATGCTTATATTAATAGACCAAAACGGTACTTTTGCTTATTTTAATACATCAAAACGGTAGTTAAACCTATTTTAATAGACCAAAACGGTAGTTAAACCTATTTTAATACACCAAAATGGTACTTTTGCTTATATTAATACACCAAAACGGTAGTTTAACCTATATAAATAGACCAAAATGGTAGTTAAACCTATTTTAATACACCAAAATGGTACTTTTGCTTATTTTAATAGATCAAAACGGTAGTTAAACCTATATAAATAGACCAAAACGATGCTTAAACCTATTTTAATACACCAAAATGGTACTTCAATTCTGGATCAACAAAGTAGTAGATTTAGAATAATCATCCGTTGCACAGGCTTCAAGATAGTTCTTTAAGGGCATACGCATAAACTCCAGCTCCAAGCCTCTTATAGGTGTTAAAGTGAGTGTGTCCAGCCCCATGGTGAATTAAAGGAGTCAAACCAGGTACTCAAACAAGTGATGAATTGATGGAATTGAATGATGAATTGATGGAATTGAATGATGAATTGATGGAATTGAATGATGAATTGATGGAATTGAATGATTCCAAAGAATATTATGGCGTGTTTTCTTGGTCTTCAATACCAAATTGATTCTTAGATATTGGATGGAGAATCAAAAGTGGTGCAAGTACAAGAGATTGTTACACATACATCAGTGAGTAGATTTGGGGTCAAGGTATCCTCTTGCAAAACAAGCGCAGTCGTCTTATTCGTCGTTGGTTTTCTATCAGATATGCCGAGTTTATAATCCAGGAGTCATACAAAGCTACGGGTGCCAATGTTTCCGAACCAATACATACCAATGTGAAATTAAAGATTGTAGGAAACGACGTCTTTTGCTGGATTGCACGAGTTGGCAGCCATAGGAAATGACCCCAAGAAAGCCATGGTGGACCCCAAAATCTTAACTGGTTGGCTCACTGGAGAAGAAGGTGCAGACTGAGGCAAAGTCAAGCATGCAATATTTCATTAGACATCGTAAGCGATTCTCAAGACTCCTTCCTGCTCATCGCAACCTGCTCAACGAAGAGTCGATGGTGCTGGAAACATTTTCGTCTCGCACACTCAGGTTAGTTTTTATACACTTTAATAAATCTGTCTCTTTGCTTTGGAAAGCCTGCTCTGCTGCCAGAATCACCTTTATATAAATACACTAAAATGGTACTTTTGCTTATTTTAATAGACCAAAATGGTGCTTAAACCTATTTTAATACACCAAAATGGTACTTAAACCTATTTTAATACATCAAAATGGTAGTTAAACCTATATAAATACACCAAAAAGATACTTTTGCTTATATTAATAGACCAAAATGGTGCTTAAACCTATTTTAATACACCAAAATGGTAGTTTAACCTATTTTAATACATCAAAACGGTACTTTTGCTTATATTAATAGACCAAAACGGTACTTTTGCTTATATAAATAGATCAAAATGGTACTTATGCCTATATAAATTCACCAAAATGGTAGTTTTGCCTATATAAATACACCAAAACGGTACTTTAACCTATATTAATACATCAAAATGGTAGTTTTGCTTATATTTATAGACCAAAACGGTAGTTAAACCTATATAAATACATCAAAACGGTACTTATGCCTATATAAATACACCAAAATGGTAGTTAAACCTATTTTAATACATCAAAATGGTGCTTAAACCTATATAAATACACCAAAATGGTACTTATGCCTATATAAATAGACCAAAACGGTACTTACCCTATGGAGTCTCTATTCAAAAGTTGGATTAAACAACTAATTCAAATATAAACATTATAATCAAATCAATGAATAAAGATCTTATGATTTGAGATTGGATTGAGTTCAGTATTCGGACTCATATCAAAATGTTCATGAATACAATTTATTGAAAAAAGACTCTTGTTTATAAAACATGTTAGAATTAACAAGAAAGCCCTCTAAGTGAATTACCGTATACGAATATATATCTGATACAACTTTGTTGAATTCCAGACCTGCTCAAGTTGTACTAAAACTTGGGTATGAAAAGATCTTGGGAATCATTATAGAGATGAATTATTAAGTTGAAGAAATGAGTTGATGACTAAACTGATTCATGTTCATATTTTGTATATGTTTATCCAGATCTTTGGAAAGAAGACATAGGAAAACTCTTTGATGGTGTTTTTATATCACTTTGATGGTGTTTTTATATCACTTTAATGGTATTTTTATATCACTTTAATGGTATTTTCAAGTCACTTTGATGGTATTTTCAAGTCACTTTGATGGTATTTTCATATCACTTTGATGGTATTTTCAAGTCACTTTGATGGTATTTTCAAGTCACTTTGATGCCGTTTCATGACCTTGTTGTCACAGTTGTCGGTAGGTTTATATGGAAAAACTTCACAAGTGGTGCATTAACCAGTGCTACTTGGTGGAACAACCTTGGAGTTGGACTTGGGTGGTTTACTTTTGGTGGAGAAATAGTGTCAGATCTCAGTATATAGACTATACAATGGAAACCTTGATTAAGCTTAAAGAAACTAGACCTCTATTATTCTCCCAAATTCTATTGACCATTGAAATACCTGGAGTTTCCTTAAATTAAGCTTACTCCTAAAACATCCAGTAAAACCTCCAGTAAAACATCCCAACTCAAGGCAGACTCAAGGCAGACTCATGGCAGACTCAAGGCAGACTCAAGGCAGACTCAAGGCAGACTCAAGGAGAGCACTCTATATGTTTCCTTCTGGTCATAACATGGCTACTCCTTCGATTTCCAACACAGACTCACCACATCCTTCTTTTCCTTCTTTTCCTTCTTTTCCTTCTTAAACCTACCTCCGCCTGATTTCATATACAGCTTATTGTCATCTGGAACTCCATATTGAATGTGATATCTAACATCTCGCCTGTTCAATAGTCTATAGTCGGTAATCAATAGTTTTAATCTGAACTCACTCTTGTACTATAGTAGAATGGTAAACACTCTTGTACTATAGTAGAATGGTAAACACTCTTTGTACTATAGTAGAATGGTGGATACTACGCTATCCATACCGGAAAATCACGCAATCTACAATAACACTATATTGTAAAAACATACCACACAGTACTAGAACAGTATAACATTGTATTCTCCATAGTACCACACTATAACAGAGACCGTTTTACTCATATTAGTACCAGCACCAAAGCGGAGTCACGGACAGATATCTTTGTTTATGGAACACTGGCCCAGCTAAATGTTCGGGTAGAATGGTAAGCTGTTGAATAAAGAAATGTTTGTCAAAGACTCAAATAGAAGAAGGTACTGACGATTTGGTTTTTGGTGATGACAATTCCAATTCTCAAAAGTCCTCCAGCATACCAAATGTCTTCTCAATAGCTGTTCTATGATAGTAGTCAGTAGTCAGTAGTCGTAGTCAGTAGTCGTAGTCAGTAGTCAGTAGTCGTAGTCAGTAGTCAGTAGTCAGTAGTCGTAGTCAGTAGTCAGTAGTCAGTAGTCAGTAGTAGTAGTAGTCAGTACTAGTAGTCAGTAGTAGTAAAGAAAAGTATTCATTGGTACCATATAAGAAGGCAGTACTAGTCAGTATAAGAAGTCAGTAATCTGTAGTGTTAGCCAGTAATGAATAGTACTAGTAATCAGGAATCAGTACTAGCAGTAAAAGCAGTAGTAAAAGCAGTAGTAGTAGTCAGTATAAGAAGTCAGTAGTCGTAGTCAGTAGTCAGTACTAGTAGTCAGTAGTCAGTAGTAGTAGTAGTCTATACTAGTCAGTAGTAGTCAGTACTAGTAGTCTGTATAAGAAGTCAGTAGTCAGTAGTAGTAGTACTGGTCAATAGACAATAATAGTAGTCAGTACTTCATAGTAAATTCAAGGAGTACTTTGTCAATAATAGTAGTCTGTAGTGGTAGTAGTCAGTAATCAATAATAGTCAATAGCCAATTATAGTAGCTGTAGTAGTAGTCAGTAATCAGTAATAAGTACTAGTCTGTAATCAATAGTCTGTAGTCTGTACTAGTAGTAGTAGTCTGTACTTAGTACTAGTAGTCTGTAGTAGTAGTCAGTAGTAGTAATAGTAATAGTAGTAGTAGTAATAGTAATAGTAATAGTAGTAGTCAATAGTCGGTAATCAGTAATCAGTACTAGTACTAGTGGTCAGTAGTACTAGTGGTCAATAGTAATAATAGTCTATTATATTATTCTGTAAGAGTACTCTGGAATAGTAGTCTGTAGTAATCCAACTCACTAGATACTCAATTCTAGGGCCTATAGGATTATTCCTAACATAGTCAGTAGTCAGTAATAATAATAATAATAGTAGTAGTCAGTAGTCAATAGTAGTAGTAGTCTGTAGTCAATAATAGTAGTAGTAGTAGATTTAAGGAGTAGTAGTCTGTAATCAATAGTTGTCTTTACTAGTCTGTAGTCAGTACTAGTAGTCAGTACTAGTCTGTAGTCAGTAGTTAGTACTAGTCTGTAGTTAGTACTAGTCAGTATAGGAAGTCAGTATAGGAAGTCTGTACTAGTCTGTAGTCTGTAGTAGTCACTACTAGTAGTCAGTAATAGTGGTATATTCAAGGAGTACTAGTAGTAGTAGTAGTCAGTAATCAATAGTCTGTAGTAGTGGTCTGTAGTAGTGGTCTGTAGTAGTAGTAGTAGTAGTAGTAGTAGTAGTAGTAGATTTAGAGTAGATTTAAGGAGTAGTAAATCAAGGAGTATTTTGGTAGATTTAATATATCCCATTCAAATGTATTATTCAATTGCTGAGTATTAGACTAGGGCTGGCACCCTACTAATTGTCTTGATTGCAAGCACCAAGTATTGGCTGACCAAGTATTGGGTGACCATGTTTTGGCTGACCATGTTTTGGCTGACCATGTATGACTCCACACAATTGTCCATATGCAATAAACGTTTTGAAACCATGAAAATGGGAATTGGTTTTAGAAAGACCCAAATGTCTCCTGATTTCCTCGACAAGTATATGTAGATCTCCTAGTGATCCAAGACCTTGGAAAGCACTGTCCACGATAAACAGTAGACCAAAAGAATGGCTCCAATGTATTGATGGTCATGTTGATTAAGCCCTTCAAAAGATTACCAGCAAAATATGGCTAAACCGTTTCCGTTCACCAAGTCAAGTATACTATACCTCAAGGGCCACATACACTTGGTCTGTCAGTATAAAACGTCAGTAGTCTGTAGTCAATCATCAATCATCAATAATAGTAGTCAGTAATCAGTAGTGGTAGTAGTAGATTCAAGGAGTACTAGTAGTTAGTACTAGTCAGTAGTCAGTAACCAGTAGTAGTAGTCCGTAATCAGTACTAGTAGTCAATAGTAGTACTAGTCAGTACTAGTAGTACTAGTCAGTAATCAATAGTCAGTAGTCAATAATAGTAGTAGTATTTTCAACGAGTACTTTGTAGTCGGTAATCAGTACTAGTAGTCTGTGCTAGTAGTCAGTAGTCTGTACTAGTAGTCAGTACTAGTTAGCACTTTAACCATTCATCACTCAACCAGTCATTCTCTATACTCTATAACATGAATTCTTCAAGATTTCCATAAAGAGGATAAATATATCTTCCCAATGATTCCCAACTCTTCATCATTAACTCCAGAATCTCCTGATTTAAAGTATAACAATATTTTTATTAAACCATCCAATGATGTTTTAAAGCTCTTAATTCTTGTTATAATTCCTTCAACCGCACTTTCTTTCTTAATTGTGATTAAGTGATTGGTCAGAATATGGGTATATTCATTTATACCAATTTGGGTTTTTTTTTTTTTTTTTTAATTCTTTTTTTAGGATGCGATTGTCTGAGTTGGTATTTTCCTTTACCAAGTTAACTTGGTCTCAATGCAAGATCAATTATTTTTGTATCAATCTCTCTCAGTCTCTCAGTCTCTCTCAGTCTCAGTCTTAATCTCAATGCAGGAACACTCTTTAGTCTTCAACAACTCTAAGAAGGTTCTTCAGTAATAGTCTCAATCATTTATATTCTTTTGTAAAGTTAGTTATATCGGTAACTTCTTTTATCTCTGATATGACTGGACTATTTCCATACCTTCAATAAACCGGGATACCTCTCGCTTTATATAGACCAATGACTGATCGGAACCTTATTCACGAAACAACTTTCCATTGGATCTATTGCTCCGGCATTTTGATTAATCCCTCATTTTTAAAGAAATATCATTGATTCTTTTATAATTTCTTCATCGGAGTTAACTCCTTAATCCCTAGAAATATCCCTGAAAATATCTCATGAATCTTCCATTAGATCTTCCAAGATCTCATTGATCTTCCATTAGATCTTCCAAGATTTCATTGATCTTCCATTAGATCTTCCAAGATCTCATTGATCTTCCATTAGATCTTCCAAGATTTCATTGATCTTCCATTAGATCCACCATACATCAGTCTTTAACAGCTGAAGGATATGGTATATTCAAGGCAATTCATGAATAAATCTTTGAAGATATTTCCTGCTTCTTCATAGCTCTGGATTCTTTATCTTTGCTTAATCTCCAAAATGGCAAATCGAAAAAACGGATTTCTCAACACTTTCAAGAAAACAAATAATTCCAACAAATAATTCCAACAAATAATTCCAAAAAGTACTTTTGGGAATTGATATGTTTTTTAGCATTGACAGCAAGTTTCACTAAACATTTTAAAAATATCGAAATCACTTAAAACATCAAAATCACTTAAAACATCAAAATCACTTTAAATATCAAAATCACATTTCTAGTAGTAGAGGAAAAAATTGACTGCCTATTTCAAGGGGGGGAATGCCTTCTTATATAGTGCGACCAATAGGGGATGAAACAAGGTTCGCGCATTTGTGCATGAGTATGCGGCAATATGCGCTCTGGTGGCTGCGAAATCACTCTCCTCGTATACCCCTTAAATCCGAGATTTACTCCGGAGATATCCATCACTTCTTTCTGGTTTTCTCCCTTTGGATCATTATATCCAGGAATCATTTCCAATGTGTTTTTCTTTTGCTTCCTGCATTCTAAACTTTTAATAATAAGCAGATCCTCACCTCGTATGGTTCTGTATGCAGTGCGTATGAGACGTGCGAGTCTCATACTTCAACAAGTGACAGTTTCAGTTTCGTCTTGTCTTGTCTTGTCTTGTCTTGTCTTGTCTTGTCTCGAAAGTGGAGAAGCCATAGAATTTGTTTCTCATTCTTTATCCATTCAAAAATATCAAATGCCCTTATTTGAGAGTAAATAAGTACAACCTCGCCATTGATTTCCTTATCCAGCTTGGTGCAAACTAGTACACTAGACTGCACTACAAGGAATTATTGATGTGTTTTTAGTATTCGATACTAATATAAACTCATCAACGATACTTTTATGATCGTATGAATTTCGATCATGACTCTGACCATAAATTAGTAGCCTCAGGCATAAAGTTAAGTCTTAAAGTCCCAGTCATAAAGTCACGTCATAAAGTCACGTCATAAAGTCACGTCTTAAAGTCCCAGTCATAAAGTCACGTCTTAAAGTCACGTCTTAAAGTCCCAGTCTTGAATCCTTAGTCTTAAATCCTCAGTCTTAAAAGCTAAGTCTAAAGTCCCAGTCTTGAATCCTTAGTCTTAAATCCTTAGTCTTAAATGTTTCTCAAGTCCTGTTCATAAATCTCCCAAGGTCTGCAAATACTGACCACAGCACAGTCAGGGGTGGTAGAATCAATCACTGCATCCTTACTAAAAGTGTCACCCAAGAATCTCATAGGGTTTGCTTCACACGGGAAACGGTATCCAAAACGGAATGTGTTACAGAACACAGGTCTCATACATTCCACAGGAACCTCCTCCAAGGTTTTAGCATTGGCCCACGTGGAGCAGAATTCCCCAGTATCAGCCCTCAGACCCCTAAATTTATAGTCCACATCTTTCATTTTCTCGCCTTCCTTTTGACGATCATTAAGACGTTCATCATCTGGGAAGTAAAAGTTATTGTACACATTCTCGTACTTCTTTGGCTCCGTTTCGGCCTTCTTCTTAGGATAATCATTAAGACGTTCATCTTCGGGAAAGTAGAAGTTGTTTTCCTTTTTTTCAAGTCCAGCCACGGTGTTAGAGTGGGAAGATCCAGTTGGTATGGCCAAGACAGCTGAAGTAATGATGAACAAGGTGGCGAATTGCATAATGAAGAAGAAGATAAAAATGAGGATGTAAGAATAAATCACGGCTTAGGGGGTACTCTTTATATACCCGGGGATTTGGCTGTCATTTGTCTTTGTGTTCCGTTTCTTGCAGCAAGTTACTTGCAGGAAAATTCTTGGCATAAGGATTGGGAATAGTTGCTTGTCGCAGTTATAGGTGTAGTCGTAAGTGTAGGCATTATAGAATGGTGCTGGAATAATGCTGCGAATTATAGAATGATTTCAACCTTTGATACGGACTGCAGGTACGTGGAATGTATATAAGACGGTCTGTATAAAGTCGTATACTGCAGATAAGTCCATATACTGCAGATAAACGCGCACTGCATATACCAGACTGCACATAGACCGCACTGCATAAATCGCACTGTATATACCGGACTGCACATAAACCGCACTGCACATAAGCACATATAAATACGCACTCACCTCTCATGATCTCTTTCATATTCTAATCCCTACTTCTCTATTACCTAACAATACCTCCTTTAAGTATGGAACTTTACTACTGATTTGGTTGCCTATTCTTATTTGTTTCCAATGACGACCTTCTGATTCCTCATCAAAGAAATACTCATTGCTTCTCTGGTATATGAGCGTCTTCCTTACCCCTTATAACCCCTTATTCAATGACATTCTGAATTCGACTACACCCATAAAAATTGTTTTTTTTGGGTAATATCATCTAACATTGTTTTTTTGGATAATATCATCTAATGCTGTTTTTTTTTTAGACGATACCTACTAATTATTGTTCTTTCCAAGACAATGTTTTGATTGTTTTAAGGGGGGGCGGCAAGGGTCCTGCATATATATACCGGATTAGACGTGCGAGTCTCATATATTTAACCTCGTGTTATGCAATATTAAACAAAGAATTTTGAAACAAAGAATTTTGAAACATTGTGAATTTTGAAACAAAAAATTTTTGAACATTGTGAATTTTGAAACAAAGAAATTCTTTGCATTGATTTTTCTTGTGTCTTCGAGAAAACATGGGTGTGCATATTACTTGATTATGGTCAGTGTGGTTATGTGCAGGATGCGGTGATATTAAAGAGTATCCAGTCACTCAATAGGATTTTTTACTATTAACTATAGCTATAGTTGGTCTCTGTAGTGTGTATTAGATTAGACAAAATAAACAAAGACAAATTCATAAACCTATGACTTTCCAAGATCTCTATATTAAAGGTATTAGATAGAAGATGAGAATTTCTTAATGAAAGTTATGGAGATCAGGCTATTATGTTTCGGGAGGTACGGGTGTAAAGTGAGAATCAATAAATGGCACCAAGACATTCTCTTTCCTCAGTTCACTTAATAGAATATCACTCAATAGAATATCACTTAATAGAATATCACTTAATAGAATATCCATATCCAGGATAGACATGATAGAATATCGCTAAACAGTATTATCTTTTCGTATTGGTGGGAAAGAAGAAATGTCACGTGACTTATACCTTATTCTCATTCGAATTCAACCATAATAATAGAATCTTATAGATCCATGAATCAAGTATAAGAAAGATATTTCTATTTTGAATATCCTAGCATCAACAACTTAAGGATTTTCGAAAAATGAAGGAAATTGATTCTTGTGGTTTATGGAGATAATGAATGGTGTACCCCTAATCCGATCCTAATGAAGTCAGTATATAACACTTCCCACCTCCATTCACATATCCTCAATTAGCAATAACACATTTGCTTTTCCCAATTAATTCAAGTGAAATAAAGATTCATTTAATTAACACATCTTTGAAACACATATCACACAATTCCATTCTTCTTTTCTTCCTTTGGCCCTATTTTTAGATATCATAGAATAGACATCACTGTATGGAATAGACATCACTGTATGGAATAGAAATCACTGAATGGAATAGACATCAATATATGGAATAGACATCGATATATGGAATAGACATCGATATATGGAATAGACATCACTGAATGGAATAGACATCAATATATGGAATAGACATCACTGAATGGAATAGACATCAATATATGGAATAGACATCGATATATGGAATAGACATCGATATATGGAATAGACATCAATGTATGGAATAGACATCAATATATGGAATAGACATCACTGAATGGAATAGACATCAATATATGGAATAGACATCGATATATGGAATAGACATCGATATATGGAATAGACATCAATGTATGGAATAGACATCAATATATGGAATAGACATCACTGAATGGAATAGACATCAATATATGGAATAGACATCGATATATGGAATAGACATCGATATATGGAATAGACATCAATGTATGGAATAGACATCAATATATGGAATAGACATCACTGAATGGAATAGACATCAATATATGGAATAGACATCGATATATGGAATAGACATCGATATATGGAATAGACATCAATGTATGGAATAGACATATGTATGGAATAGACATCACTGTATAGAATAGACATCACTGTATAGAATAGACATCACTGTATAGAATAGACATCACTGTATAGAATAGACATCACTGTATAGAATAGACATCACTGTATAGAATAGACATCACTGTATAGAATAGACATCACTGTATAGAATAGACATCAATATATGGAATAGACATCAATATATAGAATAGACATCGATATATGGAATAGAAATCACTGAATGGAATAGACATCACTGTATGGAATAGACATCAATATATGGAAATAAAGAATCTAGACTGGAAGATAGTATAGTATAGTAGAGTATACATATGTATCTGTAGATGCTGTATCTAGTATATATTCATGGTGTGTCAATAGGTGTCAATAGGTGAGAATTGGTGAGAATTAGTAACAAGAACCTAACTCACGTGATTCATAATCTAGGATGCAGATGAAACAAGTGCAATTTGACAAATCTCTTCTTGGGTACAAATATCCAATCATCCAGTAATTCCGCCAGAGGTACTAGTACTAGTAGTAGTCATTCGTAGTATAAAGTATGGGTGAGGGTGAATTTCAGTGAGGGTGAATTTCAGTGAGGATGAATTTCAGTGAGGGTGAATTTCAGTGGGAAACAGTTATCATCTCAGTCACTTTGGGCTCGAAGACGTAGTGGCGTTGATATGAAGTGACTGGGGTTTAGTGAGTAGGTTCAGTGGATAGTTGGTGAGTATAAGGAGTAGTTGGTGAGTATGGTGAGTATTTATTAGGGGGTCATACTCAGTGCTAGTCACATGACAAGATCCATGTGCCTATTTATGGCCGTAAAAATAAAAGTCTCCATTAAATCATGGGGGTGCGTTTGTGTTTATATGCGTCCCCTTTTGTCTATTTGCGTCCTTGTCTATTTACGTCCTTGTCTATTTACGTCCTTGTCCATTTACGTCCTTGTCTATCTACGTCCTTGTCCATTTACGTCCTTGTCTATTTGCGTCCTTGTCCATTTGCGTCCTTGTCCATTTGCGTCCCCTTTAGTCAAGATGCATCCCCTTTAGTCCATTTGCGTCCGTTTGCGTCCGTTTGTGGCTGCAGCTGGTACAACACAAAACCAGGGCGAACACAAAACAACCAGTGGCAAAGAGGTTTTGTGTTTTCCGCCGTAGTATATAAACCAACCCTTCCCTCCCCCTTTACTTCTAATCTCTACACTCATTCACTTTGCTATCTAATCACCATGTCTACCGCTCCTGTTGCTTCTGACCAGTTCTCCAAGGTACTTTTGTGTATGTACTCAGTTCCAAGTCTTTTCCAACCCTACTAACTTTAGCCTTTGTTCTTCCCTTCATGGCCGTGTACTACGCCACCTCTGGATCGATGAGGCTGGTGCTCATCAATCTTGTCTTGTGTCTCTTCCTTTACCTTCCCGGTATTATGCATGCCTTGTATACTGTGTTGAAGGCTCCGGAACCGGAAACACCATCTAATGATGATAATGGTGAAACTGAGTAATTGGGAGAGCTGATGGTCGCACGTCGCATAGCTGGTTTCGCTTCGTTCTGCCTGGTTGGCTGATGCATCCAAATGATGCGGGTTTATAGGTAATAAATGTATAAAATAAAGTTCATGTAGCATTTGACTGGGTTTCACTTTTCAATTGGCTGCTTTATTGAACTAGAGGGACTCCCCTCTCTGGCTTTCTTTTAAGTCCGTGCCTGGACTTTCGCTGCAGGCCCAACGCTGAGATTCCTGCACAATGCCAAGGCCAAAATCACATGCACTTTGGTGCCCTGAAAAATCGCCACCTATATAAGTGCTACTGTGAAGTTGGATCCAGGCCTTTTTTTCCACTGTTTTTTCTAAAGACTTCAATTAGCCTACTGGAACATCTCGACGCTAAACCGTCACGGGACACTAGGTAGACTTGAAAAGAACTTGAGGAAGGTATATCTACTCCACGTGATTCAGTTTAAGGTGGCTCGTCACGTGACTCTAGCATTGTTTTACACGAGACCCATCACGTGTTTAAACTTACATACACAGTGGCCACACGGCTGAGCAGCGCTTTCCAGACACCACAAGTGCTCAATTTTACCAGTGTTCCATAGCACAATGTTGGAGCGCAAAGGCATCACCTTCAAAGGCGAAACCTTCTCGGTCCCAGAGACCCATGACATGGTCAAGACGCTTTTCGACCCCACGGTCCGTAAGTCCATGTTTGAAATGGTCATTGTCAGTCTTTTAATAGCCAACTCGCTAGTTTTCTGGGCAGCCGAGTCCAAAACCCGTATTCAGGTGTTCACGGGGCTCTATATCTTTTGGCGACTTTCTTACAACTTTGGTATTGGGTATTTGCTCAATCAGCAGAGTAACAAGTTTCGCCTTGTGCAGTGGGCAGAGAACCTCAAGGTGTTTCAAATGAATAATACGTCTCTCGTGCTGCGTATGGTCAAGACCGAGGTGCAGACGCAAATGGGCAAGAAATACCGGATCCAAAAGTATCCCGTTGCTTTTAATACTTGGTTGATTTTCCGGAAAGTGGTTGACTTAATCTTAATGCAAGATTTCACCGCTTTCGTGTGTTTAGTGGTTGCAATTTGCATTGATGATGATTATCAGTTTATACGTGGTGATTCTACACTCACATGGGTCCGTGTGGGTTTGGGAGTGCTGCTCATTTTGTTCAACTTGTGGGTTAAGGTCAATGCTCATAATACCATCAAAGATTATGCTTGGTACTGGGGAGATTTCTTTTTCCGGCAAATCAATAATGAGGACTTGATCTTTGATGGAGTGTTTGAAATGTTCCCTCACCCCATGTATTCCATTGGTTACATTGGTTACTATGGCTTTGCCCTTATAGCCAAGTCATACCTTGTGCTTACGGTGGCCATCTTTGGACATTTCCTCCAGATGGTGTTCTTACACTATATTGAGAATCCGCATATTGATAAGATCTACGGCCCTTCGCCTAGTGAAACGGGGCTTTTGAAGCTTATTAAGGTGAAGGATTTGACGCATTTCCAGAACATGAAACCGTTGGTGGGTTTAGTCAATTTCAACTTGTTGCGGGCCAGTGACTTCATCAACTTGATCAATGTATTGACATACTCAATGCTCATTCCAATCCTTGCGTCCATATCCAGCTCCAATGTTAGGATAGTCACGCGGTTGCTTTTTTACTTGGCTATTTTTATCAAGGCCTTGGAGTGTGTACTGATCAATACGGTGTTGGTTTTGCAATCGAAGTTTAAGGTATTCTCCAAGTTCTACCTTGCCAATTCGATTCCTGTGGAGAATTCGTTGAACAACTTTGCCATTCTTTATAACTCGTTGATCAACTTGACTTACTCCAGTTTTTTTGGTTTGAACTTGTACAAGCTTTTGAACAAAGCTCAGTTTACGGGTGACTTATTGGCCATCAATCACTTGTACTTGAGGGTATTCTTTGGGGTGATTCTCGTGGTGACGCAGATCTGGATCAACTTCAATATTATCGACTCTATTGGCTATTTTGGCTGGTTCTACGGTGATTTCTTCATCCCCAAGTCGTCGTTGATGCCCCAGAGATCGCAGTTGACCAAAGCAGGAATCTACCGGTATTTGAATAACCCAGAACAAGTGTTTGGCATGTGTGGAGTCATGGGTATCACGCTCATTATTCCTACATTAGACAATATACTTCTCTGCTTGTTGTGGACCGTGAATAACTTCTTCCGCATCAACTTCATCGAGAAGTTGCACATGATCAATGTGTATGGAGAAACTGAGGTGATGAAGGACTCGGGTGTCACCAAGACGCTCAAAAAGCACTTTATCCCAGAGAGTTTATCGAAGAAGACGCCCGAGTTTGAGAAGACTAAGAAGAAGAGATCCAGCTCGTTTTTCCTCGAATCTTTTGACAAGTTTCTCAATGATGGAGGTAAGGAGGATCATAGACAGTCCATTTCAGAAGTATCTCAGAGCAGGTACTTCGTGAATAGTGACTACATGTTGAAGGTGGAGTGCAGCAAAGAGACCAAGCAATATCTTCAGCCAAAAACAGAAAACAATGATATTGACTTCCCATCATTTTATGTTGGAGAAGCCATATCGGTGGAGTTTAAGGCACCCAAAAGCCACTCCAAGAACGACTGGGTGGGACTCTACCGAATCAGCCAACTGTCGTACTCCAGGTATAAGACATTGATTTCATCACATAACCGGTGGACGTATACTGGTGAAGAGAGTAGTGGAACCCTTGTTTTTAGTGGAGAAAAGCTCTTTTGGGATAATGGCTTCTACGAGTTCCGTTACCATATCGACGGCAAGCATGATGTGGCATATGTATCAAAGCCTTTTGAGATCAAGCACCACCACATCAATATCCCAACGCATGTTGACGAAGATAGTGTGTTAGCATTATCAGAAGATTTAAGACGGGGGATCTTTAATCAATTTGGGAGTATTTTGAGGGATGACTCTATACCAATCTATGCTTTGATCTCACAATCACCCAATGTGTTGGATACCTATGTACGACTTTCAGAAATGATTTCCAAGTCCACGGGAATTGCCATCACCAAGCGGTTTTTGATCTACAATGATAATGAGTCGAAGAATACCTTCACTGTTGCCGCATTGGCCCGCAAATTGATCCATATCAAGAGTGCACTTTGTGAGTTGAGTCCAGGTGATGATCTTATTTTGGAGAAGAAGGAGCAATAAATGGAGAAGTGGAGAAGTGGAGAAGTGGAGAAGTGGAGAAGTGAAAGAATGAAAAGAAGGAGATTTGAAAGAAGGAGATTTGAAAGAAGGAGATTTGAAAGAAGGAGATTTGAAAGAAGGAGATGTGAAAGAAGGAGATGTGTGGATGAGAAATGAAAGTCTCTTTTGGTACAGTTGGCGTTGATTCAAACTCAAACTTGTCCACTTCATCTCTAGAGATTTAAAATCTATGCAGTTTAAATTCATGTAGAATATGTTCTTTGTACAAGTAGAACCTATTCGAATATAGAAAAAGTTTATAAGGTATATGGTCTTGTGTATAGAGTTTAAGGTGCGTGCGATTACCAATAAAGAGGATACTAATATACCATCATATCTAACCACGATATTTAGAACGATAGACTTTTGGATTATATGTTCCTCTACATAAACAAAAATCCTGCATATAAATCATTGTTCCTGTATATAAATCGAAAATCCTGTATATAAACAACAATCCTGCACAATACCCCTCTTGAAGACTTGTATGCACTAATACCATCTAACTAATCAGAAATCCATCGAACTAATCAGAAATCCTTCTATGTAGAATGTCTGTTTCATCATGACAATCTTACAGTTACAGGAAGGGTGGATATAGTAATCATTCTTATTGTCCATTTTACAATTGGAACAGGCCACCCGTTCACTCAGGCTTTGGATCTACACCATTTATATCGTGTGTAATGTTTGGCTTGGTGCTTAATCGTTCCTTACACTGGCACCCGGGTGTAGTGGTCTTTTACCAATCTTTGTAATTCGGAAGAAAGTGTTGACATCTTAGTTCTGTGTATGGCTGCAAAACTAGGTTCTTTGTATGGCTGCAAAACTAGGAAGATGCTGAACTAGGCTGACTTCCCGTAAACCTCTGGTAGATCAGACAGAGCACTTTATATGATTTCCTTTTCTGGGCGTAACATGGTTCTCGTCAAATCTCCATACATACATTTAAAGAGTAATCGGGTCATCTCAACCATACCAAACCTCATACCAAACCAAACCCTCACACCAAACCCTCACACCAAACCCTCACACCAAAGCCTCCCCCTGATTCCATGGAGTCTTATTGTTTCATCTGGAGACTGCATATTGACCCATGTGAAATGTCAAACTCCTCGCCTGTTCAACAGAGTGAGGTAGAGCAGTAGAGCAGTAGAGCAGTAGAGTAGTATGTTGCGCGTTATTGTTGCGCGTTATTGTTGCGCGTTATTGTTGCGCGTTATTCCTAACATTCGCATAGGAACACCAAAAAACCGTACACCCCTCATTGGTCTTCAACAACTCTAATAAGTAAGGTACTTCAGTGAAGTCTCCGTCATTTAATTGTTAAGCTAGGTATATTATAACTCTTTCTGTGTCTTATATAATTGGACTTTTTCATACCTTCAAAAGTGGGAATCCGCTTTATACCGAACTGATTAATGAATGTTATTAGTCCGGTTATTAGAACTAAAGGTTGTTAATACCGATCGGTTATGATCGTATTGCAAAGCTTTAAGAAGCATTTGTTGAAGCTTTAAGAAGCATTTGTTGAAGCTTTAAGAAGCATTTGTTGAAGCTTATGGTGAGGTTTGGTTGATGATGGGATCATGTGCGTTCAGCCCCATTTATTCTTAGTACAGTCGTACATACTGGTGGTAGAAGTAATATCAGAAACATGCTTGTAGTACCAGTATTAGTACTAGTAGTCTGTATCTGCTATAGGAGTCAGTATAGTAGACAGTACAAGTAGACAGTATAGTAGACAGTACAAGTAGACAGTACTAGTAGTCAGTACAAGTAGACAGTACAAGGAGTCTGTATCAGCTGTACTAGGAGTCAGTATAGTAGTCTGTATAGTAGTCTGTACAAGGAGTCAGTATAGTAGTCAGTACAAGGAGTCAGTGGAGATCCTTTAAACATGATATAGAAGATACTCAAGGTATACTTTCATCACTGGAGACAGTAAAAAGTT
>NLAC01001589.1:0-33886 GCA_002374635.1 Metschnikowia sp. 04-218.3
ATTCATTCTTTAATGGTACCTTCTTAGCACCAATTCATTCTCCAATGGTACATTTTTAGCACCAATTCATTCTCCAATGATACCTCTCTCAAGTATCTATACCATATGAGTTCTTAACTTCTTGTTCCCTCTTTATATAACCCGTACCCCTTCAGTACGTACTTCTCCACTTGACTACCTTCGAAAGCTTTTTGTTTCTGTACAGTTTTCCAGATTTTCTTTGCTAGCTTTTCTATTAACTCTCTAGGACATTCATTTGAGGATAGATTGGGGAATTGGGATGAATTAGGATGGATTGGGATGGATTAGGATGGATTAGGATGGATTAGGATGGATTAGGATGGATTAGGATGGATAAAAAAGGAAATGACATTTATTCTCCATATATTTCTTAAGAATTAGTTGTTGTTGGAGTCACTCAAAAACCCATTTTTTATGGTGCGAACCGGGTATTTATATATGTGGGTGGCGACTTCGCGGGTGGCTGCAAAACCTGAAACATGCTTAATGCATGACGCAAACACAAAAGCAGAACGCCACTTCCCCTCTTTCCCAACAATATAAAAGGCGCACCCTCCCCCCTATTTTTATCCCCCCTATTTTTTTGTTACTGCTCTTTTTCTAAATTCTTAGCAGTATTCAGGCTACTGCTTTGATCTTTTCGACCAATTAATTTTGGCACTTGGTTACCGATTCAGGTAAACTTATTCCAAATTCCTCTAAGTGCTGCTATTTGAAATACGTCTTTTTTTGCAGCGTGATAAAGCAATGGAAATGAGAAAAGAGAAGGGGAGGGAAGGAGAAGCCGAGTTTTAGTACTTAGTGTATTGTGCCACTCTATAGTGAAGAAAGATGTTAAACACTCTTGCAGTCAACTTCAATAGACTGCACAGTACTCCTTACTAAACTTGGTTACTACTCTAGTACTCCAAAGAAAACAAATTGGATGTCTAGTTATGGCACTCCTATACATTTCTAGGTATATACAGACAAGGAGAATTGGAGAAGACTCGGGACTTATGGAAAAACACTGATATTTGAAAAGCACTGCAGTCTGAATACACTGGAGTCTGAATACACTGGAGAGTTCAACAATTGATTAAATGATTGATTAAATGATTGATTAAATGTTGAAGTTTGAATGATGAGAAAAGTACCGGGGTTAGGGACAATACTTGTCTAAACACTCATAGCAGAAACTGTCGAAATGATGTTGGCTGGGTTTGAAAGTACCCACATGCAGCGTATCTAATGCTAATAAGACGCAAAGGTTCCTCACTTCCTCTTGCCCTTGCTGTCCACTGATGAAATAACATCAGTATCAATATGAAGAGGTTGATGATGGAATGGTGTCAATGAAATATCTGATAAAGAAATCAAAGATGGTGTGAATGTCAGTGTCAATGGAATGTTGGTGTCAACACCAAAAGGTTCGACCATGTCGATTTTAATGATGGTCATGATGCCAATTTTAATGATGGTCATGATGCCAATAATTCTAAGAAGTCAATGGTATGACCTTACATCTCGGATGCCACAGTCACGATGGTCAGCACCAAATCATCAACCACGGTATCGGACAAAATGGGCGAGTTGAACACCACCCGGAAAAACTCGCCGTGGGTGTTGTCGTCTGGGTTGGGCGAAAAGTCCACCAAGTAACGGCCTTGGCTATGTAACTCGCGTGAAACAAAGCGTGTTACCGAAGTATAGTCCGATCCCTCAAATGTTTCTGGCACATAATAGAAACATACCTGCAAACACTGGGGCAGGGTGGTGACAAGCTTGAAGCCCGGAGTCTGGCGAGTTTTCTCCACAAAATACTCCACTATGGAATACGCATGGTCCACCCGCTCCCTCAAGCCCTGGAGTCCATAATAAAGCCAGGCCAAATAGAACTTGAACGAGTCTGCTCTGCGTCCGCACCCCAAGGTTCCATCGGCCAAATCAAAGTTTTCCTCATCCGACTCACGTCCATGGAAGAGGTAAGGAGCTTGAAGGGAATTGGCCGTTTGAAATACTGCCACATTGGGTACCAAAAGAAACGAACATGTGGTGGGAACCCCCAACATCTTATGCGGGTTAGTGGTGATGGAGTCGACGAGCTCGCAACCGGCCAATCTGAATGCCTGTTTTTCGGAGAAAATCACGTTTCCTCCCCATGACCCGTCCACATGAAACCACACGCCATATTTCTTGGCAATGGCACTGAGTGCTGGGAGATCATCGTACAGGCCGAAAACGGTGGTTCCAGCCGTGGCATTGATGAAAAGAGGCGTAAAGCCGTCCTTCTGGGACTGTACAATAACCTGTTCAAGGGCTTGTGTGTCCATGCTACCATCGGCATTGACGCCCACCTTGAAGATATTGTCGCTGCCCAACCCCAACAAAATGGCGGATTTCTCCACCGAATAGTGGCAGTGCTTGGAGGTGTACACGGCGAACTTGAATCCACGGTTGCCCTCAGTTTTTGTTTTCGGGTACTTGATGGCCCGTGCCATGTGCATGGCGGTGATGTTGGACCAAGAGCCTCCGGAGAAGGTCAAGCCGCCACAAGTCTTGGCGTCGGCGCCGAAATACATCTCGGCATATTTATGCCCGATTTGGTTCTCCACCACCGAAAGCACCGGCAGAACAGTGTACACGTGCGAGTTGGTATTGAGCACCGATAGTATGATGTCGCCGATCACGCCAATTGGGTTGTTGGAAGCATAGAGCTTGTCCAAGAAACCGGGGTTCCAGGTGTTGACCGAGTACTTGAGCACATCATCAATATGCTCAAAGAGTTGGTTGTGGTTGTGCTTCAAGCCGGTTTCAAAAATGTCGTCTTGGGCCGAAAACACCTTTTTCAATTGCTGTGGCTCATGGTACGTGCCCAACGAAGTGGCTTGGTACTGTTGAGAACCAGGATCAGCGGAGGCCACGTACTCAACAATACGAGGATGAATAAGCTTGAGTAAAGAGTCGAGCTCTTGGACTCGGTTGGACTCTAATGTGGATTGGATGGCCATTGTGTGGATGATGGAGTGTGAAGAAAGTACAAAAATACGTGGAGGTTAAGAGGTCGCAGATCCACGCGATGAATGGCACGTGATGATGCTTTTCAAACGTGCACACCCACGCTGAACTTTCTTCCATTTGCTCCCAAATTCTCCAAATTCCTTCCCATGCACCAAATCTCCGAGCATGATTTGTTTCTGCCTACCTTTCTTTCTTATTGACTTTTTCCTCGGGTTCTACTTTTGGCCCAATGTGTGGCTGCAAACGCACGCGCATGCGAGACCGCGCAGCACATTCCGCGTGACATAATGTCAAGCTTTTATGACAATTTACTGAGTGTTCAAGTTTCTATGGATGTCGGATTTTGGTGGAGATTTCAGTTCAGCTGATTTTATGGTTTGACTATTCTAATTCAGATTGTCTATTTTAATCCAGACTGTGGATTTCTATTGTCATCATCAACTCATTTTTATACATTGAGTTTTCAAGGAAGGAGATTAAGAGTTTGAGTCTTCGGGTTGGTTCAATCTTCGAGGAACGTCTTTAAACTCTATGGTTTGATAACTATATGTTTCATTGACATGTGCATGTTTGGTACTGGACATTCTCCTCTCGATACCCACCCTTTATGCAGGAACGTGATAGGTCTAGACTGTCTAGTATGGTATTCGAGTGTCATTAAGAGGTGAATTTGGAAATGAAAGACTGGGGGATGAAGGAATATGGAAATAATCATCATTTTCTTTTGGTGAATACGAATGGTGGAAACTATTTAAACCCGTACACCATTTACACCCGTACACCAAGCTTTACATCCGTACACCCGTACACCATGGATTACACCCGTGCACCAAGCTTTACATCCGTACACCACATTAAATAAAGTTCACACAATACTCCAAAATTCGTTTCTTTCACCGGTACACATACTGGTGTATCGGGCTATTATAACATTTCTTCCTCGCGAGTTCGATTCCCGAGCTTGCCGCTAACCAGCACTTCCCCCGGAGTTTTTCCGCAAGGTTTCTCCCACATTCTGAACGTACTATGAGCATATATAGGTGTACAATAAACAACGGTCTTGAGAAAATGTAGAACTCCAAAACTCTTCTGAAACATCTCTGAAACATTACCCAATTCAGCCAAGTGGATCTTGTTACACTTAGACTTTATACCCATATTCGTTGGTATATTCAAGACAATTGGGTGTAAAAATCAGCAAGATATCAAAAGCATTGGAATTCTTATACCCAATAGACAATGAACAATAAACAAATTGACTTCAATCGACCATAGTTGAATAGAAATCGAAGCATTAATCTCTCAATGGCTAGAACACTAACTTAAGAATCCAAGATTTGGAAATTGCATGATAATAAGGTTCATTCATTCTTTTGACCATTGACCATTGACCATTCCAAGGGTTTCAATTGGTTCTCTTTTGATTGCAGTAGGTTTCCTGCACATACCAGAAAAGAACCATTCAATAGCCAATCTTTCAAATAGGTTTCTGATCGAAATGTTTCATTCACCACATAGTAACATCACTCTTTATTATCTAGAGTATCACGTGACCCATGAATCATCACTCATCTGATTTGACCCTTTGCTGGGCCAAGTTCTTATTCAATAAGTCCAACTTCTTCATCTCTTCACGTGGTTCAAAGTCTCCACTAGATAACTTTTCATAGGTCTCATCGTATTTGCCTGTAGACAACGGAGCATTTCCTCTCATTCGCTTTCTCATATCAAAAAACCCATTTTTACACTTGGTGAATGCAATGAAATTGGCCAGGCATAACTCGGGTAGTGTCTTTTGAAGCTCTGGGTTCTCCATGCACTCTTTAGGTGTATGACGTTCAATAAGAACACATGGCGATCTCTGGAGGCAGATTGCCAATGCTATTTTCTGATCCTTGCAGCTGTTGTTAGTATCATTGGCCATTTTTCATACTGGGAGTAGTAGTCAGTAGTAAACAATTCCATATTCATCATAGTGAGCTCTAACCAATCCCAATATTATACTTAGAGCTCAGCCATGGTCACCAACAGTAACTGTAGTGCTCCAACACTATCAGTACTAGTACTAGAATTGGAAGTAGTCAGTAGTACTCATACCAACACCATACTATTAGTAGTAGTACCACTAGTAGCACTAATAGTATAGTAAGTAATAGTAAGTAACACCAGTAATAGTAACACTAATAGTAGTACTAACACCAGAAGTAATGACTGGTAGTACTGCTAGTAGTAGAATCACTAGGAGTAACGACTGGCAGTACTATCACTAACACCAGTAGTAACTCCAGTAAAACCAGTCCCACCAGGAATTCCAGTAGCTCCAGAAACACCAGGAATAGAAACACTAATACTAGTAATAACACCAGTATAACCAGTATCACCAGTATCACCAGTATCACCCGTACCACCAGTATCACCAGTAGTATCACTAGTAGTATCACTAGTAGTAGTAGTATCACCAGTAATAGTAGTATCACCCGTTTCACCAGTAATAGTACTAACACCAGTAACAGTACTAGTAGTAGGTACTTATACCAGTAACACCAGTATCACCAGTAATAGTAACACTAACACCAGTAGTATTGACAGTAGTATCACTAGTATTAGTAGTATCACTAGTATTAGTACTAACACCAGTAATACTGACAGTAGTATTTGTAGTATCACCAGTAACACCAGTAATAGTACTAACACCAGTACCACCATTAACACCATTAACACCAGTATCACCAGTAGTATCACTAGTAGTAGTAGTATCACCAGTAATAGTAGTACTAACACCAGTAGTAGGGACTAGTAGTAGTACCAACACCAGTAATAGTAAGCAACACTAGTACTAACACCAGTAATAGTACTAATACCAGTAATACTGACACTAGTAATAGTAGTATCAGCAGTAGTATTAGTAGTATCACTAGTAGTAGTAACACTAACACCAGTAGAATTGACAGTAGTATCAGTAGTAGTATCACCAGTACCACCACTAACACCAGTAATAGTACTAATACCAGTAGTATCACCCGTTTCACCAGTAATAGTACTAATACCAGTAACAGTACTAGTAGTAGGTACTTATACCAGTAATAGTAAGTAACACCAGTATCACCAGTATCACCAGTATCACCAGTAACATCAGTAACATCAGTAATATCAGTATTAGTAATAGTACCATCACTAGGGGTAATGACTGATAGTAGTAGTATCACTGGTAGTATCACTAGTAATAGTACCAACACCAGTAATACTGACAGTAGTATCACTAGTAGTATCACTAGTAGTAGTAGTATCACTAGTAGTAGTATCACCAGTAATAGTACCAACACCAGTAGTACCAGTAGTACTAGTAGTATTAGAAGGAGTATCACTAGTAGTAGTACCAACACCAGTAATAGTAAGCAACACTAGTACTAACACCAGTAATACCAGTATTTGTAGTATCACTAGTAATACCAGTAATACCAGTATTAGTACTATTAGTAGTAGTATCACCAGTAATAGTAGTACTAACACCAGTAATAGTACTAACACCAGTAATAGTACTAATACCAGTACTAACACCAGTAGGAGGTACTTATACCAGTGATACCAGTAACACCAGTATTAGTACTATTAGTAGTATCACTAGTAGTAGTATCACTAGTATCACTAGTAGTAGTATCACTAGTAGTATCACTAGTAGGAAATGGAATATTGATGATGATAATAGTGGGGAATGAACAGGAGATGATTTTGGAGGATATTGAAATACCCATGGCGGATATTGTACTTGACTGATTCTGATTCCAATCCTTAACCAACCAACTTTGAAAGTGACTGATTCAATGACTGAATAAATGACTGAATAACTGATTGAATACCTCCCGAGAAATCCTCCGATGACTGGTGGTTCATTACATACCTTGCTCCCATGATTGATGTAAAGTAGTATTGAAGGGGTGAAGAAGGGTCGCGCAAGTGAAACCATTGGGTGAGGCTATACTTTCGCACGGTACTGCATGTAATGTTAAGTACTGTATATAATATTCCTGCATGTAATGTTGAGTACTGTATATAAATTCCTGCATGTAATGTTAAGTACTGCATATACATTCCTGCATATATGATTGTCCTGCATACACTCCTATACACTCCTACACACTCCTACACAGTCCTACACACATTTACCAGTAAAGAAACCTCTCTAGTTATTAAATCATCATCCATCCTTCAATTCTATCCACCTTCCATAATCCCATTCCAATCTCTTTCTTGTTTAGTCCTCTCTAATCTTTAAGTGGTACTGCAGGTAAGCACACCTCACATCGCACTCTTCTCACCTCCATACTATTAATCTTCTCTCCACAGACTACTGTTCTTCTGTCCCAAAACAGTGAACACTGACTAATACAAATCTAATACTGACCAATAGTCACCCTTGATTATTAATACAAGATTCCTTCATCAAAAAAGTCCCAATTAGGATTCCATCTCAAACATCTCTACTCCAGCGGTAACTAGTACTGACGACCAACAGGAAACTAGCCGTGACTATATATTGTGATAACAAATTGTGACTAAAATTGGATATATATAACGTACTAGTACAGTCTACTAATACAGTCTACTACTACTGATTGACTGTTTAGTGACTGTCTACTAGTACAGTCTACTACTACTGTCTTCTACTGTCTACTAGTACAGTCTACTGACTACTACTGACTACTACTACTGACTGACTACTACTACTGACTACTACTGTCTACTAATACAGTCTACTGACTACTACTACTATATACTGTCTCCTGATTGACTGTCTCCTGTTTACTGGCTGTCTGGCTGTCTGTCTACTACTGATTGACTGACTACTACTGTCTACTACTGATTGACTGTCTACTAATACAGTCTACTGACTACTACTGACTGTCTCCTGTTTCCTAACTACTACTGACTGTCTCCTGTCTACTACTGACTGACTGTCTACTACTACTATATACTGTCTCCTGATTGACTGTGTCCTGTTTACTGTCTTCTACTGTCTACTAGTACAGTCTACTGACTACTACTGACTGTCTCCTGTTTCCTAACTACTACTGACTGACTCCTGTCTACTACTGACTGACTGTCTACTACTACTATATACTGTCTCCTGATTGACTGTGTCCTGTTTACTGTCTTCTACTGTCTACTAGTACAGTCTACTGACTACTACTGACTGTCTCCTGTTTACTGACTACTACTGACTACTACTGTCTACTACTGATTGACTGTCTACTACTGATTGACTGTCTACTACTGATTACTACTGATTGACTGACTGACTGTTTACTGTCTATAACTGACTGATTGTCTACTACTGACTGGTTGTTTACTAGTACTGTTTATTAGTACTGTATACTGACTACTGACTACAGTCTACTAATACAGTCTACTACTACTACTGACTACTGACTACTAGTACAGTCTACTGACTACTAATACAGTATACTGTCTACTGACTACTGACTGACTGTCTACTACTACTATATACTGTCTCCTGATTGACTGTGTCCTGTTTACTGGCTGTCTGGCTGTCTGTCTACTACTGATTGACTGACTACTACTGTCTACTACTGATTGACTGTCTACTAATACAGTCTACTGACTACTACTGACTGTCTCCTGACTACTACTGACTACTGACTGTCTACTACTACTATATACTGTCTCCTGATTGACTGTGTCCTGTTTACTGGCTGTCTGGCTGTCTGTCTACTACTGATTGACTGACTACTACTGTCTACTACTGATTGACTGTCTACTAATACAGTCTACTGACTACTACTGACTGTCTCCTGACTACTACTGACTACTGACTGTCTACTACTACTATATACTGTCTCCTGATTGACTGTGTCCTGTTTACTGTCTTCTACTGTCTACTAGTACAGTCTACTGACTACTACTGACTGTCTCCTGACTACTACTGACTACTGACTGTCTACTACTACTATATACTGTCTCCTGATTGACTGTGTCCTGTTTACTGTCTTCTACTGTCTACTAGTACAGTCTACTGACTACTACTGACTGACTGACTACTACTGATTGACTGGCTGGCTATTGTCTAATACTGACTGTCTACTACTACTGACTGACTACTACTACTGTCTACTGACTACTGTCTCCTGTTTCCTGACTACTACTGACTGTCTACTGACTGGTTGTTTATTAGTACTGTTTATTAGTACTGACTACTGACTACCATTCCTGTGTACTACTGATTGACTGACTACTGATTGACTGTTTAGTGACTGACTGTTTATTAGTACTGTTTACTAGTACTGTATACTGACTACTGACTGTCTACTACTGACTGATTGACTGTTTACTGTCTACTGATTGCCTACTGACTGGTTGTTTACTAGTACTGTATACCGACTGTCTGTTTACTGTTACTGTATACCGACTGACTGACTGGCTGTCTCCTGTTAACTGACTGATTGACTGTCTACTAATACTGTCTACTGACTGATTGTGTACTGGCTATTGTCTAGTGTCTCCTGACTGTCTACTGACTGACTACTACTGACTGACTACTACTGACTGACTATTACTGACTGACTGTCTCCTGTTAACTGTCCACTGTCTACTGTCTACTACTGTTTATTACTGATTGACTGTCTACTAATACACTCTACTACTGATTGATTATCTAGTGACTGACTGACTGATTGACTGTTTACTACTGACTACAAATACTGTTTACTGTCTATAACTGACTGATTGTCTACTGTCTACTAGTACTGTCTACTAACTGACTACTGTCTACTACTGACTGTCTACAAATACTGACTGACTGACTGACTACTACGGACTGACTGTTTATTGTCTACTACTAAGAGTGACCACCAGTTCTGTCTACTACTGTCTACTACTGTCTACTACTGTCTACTACTGTCTATTGACTGACTCTTTACTGTCTACTGATTGCCTACTGCCTGACTGTCTACTACTGATTGACTGACTGTCTACTAATACTTTTTATTGACTGACTGACTACTACTAGTCAATTCATCATACCGACTTCCTTAATTGCTGTTTCAATTACTAGTACTGACCACTACTGATTACTATACACCTTTCTGTGAGTATACTGATTGATTACCAGTACTCAAACATATCTAGTCAGGAATAACTACTGACTGACTACTATACACCTTTCTACGGTTACAATCCTAAGGTTACCTAGTCAAAATAATAAGACTATCTGCTAGGACTAACTACTGACTACTTTGTTGACTGTCAGTACTGCTACGATCCTTTCCATTGACTACTATCTCATTTATTAGTATTCAACGACTAATTTACTGACTACTTACCAGTGTTGATCAATTGACTATATTTGACATACAATTAGTTTAACTGTCTGGTTGACTAGAATATCTTATTGTTAGATAATTTTAACTGTTGGTTCTACGATGCTACCGCTCTTTTTATACCATCTTACACTTAAGAGCCCGAGCCTCTCGCTTCATAGTGTCGTGGGCCAGTTTTCGGAGAATAAGCGGCATCTGCATATAATTCTCTCTTCAAGTACGGGTCTAGATATATTTCGACCCGATGCTGAGCTGGGTAAGCTCAATCGCTTGGCTAAACAGAATGCCTTTGCTCATGTGACTGCATTAGCCAAAGCTCGCAATCTGGGCTCCAACAAGGACCTCTTGGTGGTTCTTTCCGATTCGGGGAACCTCTCAGTATGTGAACTCGAAGAGGCCAACCATATGTTTGTGGCTCGTGACCTTGTTCCTATATCCAAATCGGGGTTGACTCGTTTTTCCCCATGTTCCTACGTGGCTGTCAACGAAAAAACCCGTTTTGTCTTGGTGTCTGCTCTAGAACGCACCAAATTGGTCTACAATATAGACCTGCTCCTGCAGACACCGGTGGAACATACAGTCAAAAATACCTGGACGTTAAATTTGGTAGCTTTGGATACAAATTATGAAAATTCCGTTTGGGCAGCTCTTGAGGTGACGGCAGAAGAGCCGGAAATCTCGTTCCTCACATATTACGTTCTAGACCATGGCTTGAACCACCTTTTCCTGCGCAAAGCATCTCTTTCGCTACTATCGATGCTGCCCTCGTTTATGGTGGCTATGCCAGGACATTTTGGTGGTGTTTTGGTTTGTTGTGAGTCGTTTCTTGTGTATGACCCGGAATACTCATCGGCTGCACACCGGAATTCTACCCCAGTGTACGTATCTTTGCCTGTTCGACGTGATACAAAGAGTACAGTGATAACGGCAGCTCACGTACACACGTTGAAGAAAAACGACTTTTTTGTGCTTCTCCAGAGCTCGTTGGGTGACGTTTTTAAGCTTACCGCATCACGTGACCCCGGCCTTGAGCTCCGTGTTTCGTATTTCGATTCCTTGCCCCCCTGCAACAGTTTTGAAATCTTGAAGTCGGGCTTTTTCTATGCCAATACTCTTCAAAACGATAAGTTATTCTACCAATTCGAATCGTTAGGTGAAGAAAACGACACCACTCAGGTTTCGCAGGAAAGTGTCCCGGAAAAGGTCCACTACTTCGACCCCATTGGCCTTCAAAACCTTGCTCTTGTGGACATTTTGGAATCTTTGGGTCCTCTATACGATGCACAAGTCGTTGATGAAAAAACACCCGATTTGGTGTCATCATTGGTGACGTTATCGTCTCATTCCTACCTCAAAACACTCACCCATGGCTACCCAATCACTCAGCTTGTTTCGTCAGCTTTACCACTGATGCCTAGTGTTATATACACCACCAAGCTTTACCGAAACTCCCCTACGGATCAGTACTTGGTCTTGTCTTCCGAACGGGACGAGACTACTCTGGTACTTTCAATTGGAGAAGTGGTGGAAGAAGCGCAGACAGAGTTGGTGAAAAACCAGTACACCCTTGGAATCCAGCAAACGGGCCAATCATCTCTTGTTCAAATCCACCGGAATGGTATAAGAAGTATTCGGCACGTGGTTTCAGAGAATGGAGATGCTAAAATGGTGTCTTATTCCGATTGGTATCCCCCTGCAGGAATCACCATTCTTCACTGCAGTTCCAATAATGAGCAGGTGATCATAGCCCTTTCGAATCGGGAAGTGTGTTACTTTGAAATGGACCCCGAGGATGATCAGTTGATCGAATACCAGGACCGTATGCAGGTATTGGATGGGTCCATCAGTGCCATTGCTCTTGATGTTAGTGTTGAAAAAAAGAGTAATTTTGCAGCTGTGGCTTCGACGGATCTCTCTGTGCAGATCATTTCATTAGCACCTCATAATTGTTTTTCAATTTTGACGCTCCAGGCCCTTTCGTTTGGATGCAGGTCTCTTTTAATGAGTGATCTGTTTCTTCATATGGGCATGGAAAATGGGGTTTATGTACGTGTAGCTGTGGACAAGATAAGTGGAAAACTCTCGGATACTCGGCTGAAATACTTGGGAGCAAAACCTGTGCATCTTCGTCCGTTCAAGTTACCTAATATGGCTAAGTCCGGGGTTTTGGCCATTTCTTCGAAGCCGTGGATCGGACTTTTCGACCTTTCGGGTAACTTGCGCTTATCTCCGTTGATCGACTGCAATATTTCTTGTGGCCTGTCGTTTTTCTCCGAAGATATTGGCATAGAAAGTGTGGTTGGAATTGAGGGCCGCACGCTTTCCATTTTTACGGTGGGAAGAGAAAGTGGTTTTGATGTGAATTCCGAGTTTCAGATTTCTCTGGTCAAATTAAGGTACCTGCCTAAAAAAATGGTTAGGTATAAGAAATTGGTGATTATTATCGAAGGGGAACGGGACACACTTCTGCCTTATACAGGACAAACTGATATTGATCAAGAGTACTATGATGCCTTTGGATATACTCGAAAAGAAAGGAGTTGGGCGTCTTGTGTCCAGGTGGTGGACCAGTCCAAACAAGAGGTGGTACAGAGTATAGAGCTCGAAAATAATGAGTGTGCTACCAGTATTTCTGGAGATGGACGGGGTCATGTGATTGTGGCTACCAGCAGTGATATGCGTCTTGTGCCAGCTACAAGTTCAGCAAATTATCTCTATACATTCCTTGTGGCCAATAATACGTTGGAGTTTATGCATAAGACCAAAGTGGATACCATAGTCACGGCTATGAGTGAGTTTTCCGGGGGACGGATGCTTGTGGCCCAGCATAACCGGATACGAGTTTATGAAATGGGCAAAAAACAATTTCTCCAGAAATCCGTTACTAAATTGGACTACTTACGGCGAATCACGCAATTGGTCTATTTAGGCGGAGATACTGTGGTGGTGGGAGATGGTCAGGCTTCGGTCAGCTATATGCGTTTGGATACAGGAACCAATCGGTTTTTCCCGCTTATTAATGACTCAATTCCTCGGCAGATCACCTCTTTAGCTTCTTTGGATAATCGAACGGTTATTGCCGGGGATAAGTTTGGAAATGTGAGTGTGAGCCGGATTCCTGAGACAAAAGCACGTGATTTCAATGAAAACGTGCTTTCCCAATTCCAAGAGGAATTTCTCGGAGGACCTCGAGCTCGGCTTGAAAAATTGGCCGAGTTTCATATCCTGGATATCCCCACATCTTTCAGCAAAGGCTCGTTTGTCCAGGGAGGAACAGAGAGTGTGGTTTATACAGGACTCCAAGGTACAGTGGGTCTTTTCCTCCCAATGGCTACGGTGCAGGAGGCCAAGATGATGGCCAGGTTAGAAACGCTTCTACGAGAGTTTCTAAGTCCCGAGAAAGAACTGAGACAAGTCCGAAAACTCAATCTTGTGGGCCGAGACCATCTCAAGTTCCGAGGGTACTATAATCCGGTGCAAAATGTGGTTGATGGTGATTTCGTTGAGCTATTTTACCTTTTGGACCAAGCTTCCAAGGTTAAAGTGGCTGGACGTTTGGATAGGACGCCCAGGGAAATCGAGAGAAAACTCTACGATCTTCGGAACAGAGGAGCGTTTTGAGATTGAAAAGTCTTGGATCTGAAAGTCTTGGAAATTTGACATAGAAAGTCGCCGGAGATACTGAGACTTTTATGCAAATTATCACGACATACAGTCAACAGGAAATCATGATGTGGAAAAGAATTGGATTTTTCTACAAAAATGATTAATTGTGCAGCCAATCCAAACTCAAAAACTCCTCCTATATCCCATTTCTTCCACTGGGTAAGTGGATGCAGTATGAGAATATACTGTTTCTGATATACAGAAGAGTATATTAGAGGAACAAGTTTAAGTGAATATTATTCCAAAAGGACAATTCTACAATGGTGATCAAGGGATACCAGAATATCATATCTGTGATGTCAGTGATAGAGATGACTATTTGATGATTGAGTTGTTGAAAATCACTTTGAAAGGTCTTTAAACAGATGTGACAGAAAATGACAGGGTGAAATACTTGGAGGTATACGAGAATCCCAGCTTCAATTAGCCATATACTTGTCTATATTATATGATCTAGTGGAGTATATCAGAGTGATATAATGTTGAGAACAAGGACTATTGAGGCTAGATGTTTCAAGGAGAAATGAAGGCGGACTTTAAGTGCCGATTGTTTTCCAAGAGTTGTGGTTGGTCAGTTTAATATCTGAAAGCATGTGGACAAAACCGGAACAATTCAATGTGTGAAGACTTGTTTCATGGGAATGGTCAAAAGAAGAATCTTGAATTTCAAGAACTATGCGTTCCAGAAAGTTCAATCATGTTAAAGAAAGATGGAGAAAAGACCCACCAATAGAATCAATGGAGTTTGGTACATTTGGAGAAGAAAATGGTGGATATTCTATTGCTTATATTTCTCTTTCGAGAAAGAAGCAGAAGTCATATCTTTCAAACAAAGTCTTTTCAAACAAAGTCTCTTCAACAAATGTTTAAAAAGGGCACAAAAAATGTCTTCTTTACTTCAGTGAAGTCCATTATTTCAAATTGTTCAATGGTTTGATTCCACAATCACTTCTTATTCAAGAGACTAACCAAAGCATATTGGATAATAGAGGATTGAGTATAAAGATTCAAAGAATTCTAGAAATGGAATAGAATTCTATAGTGGTATTGAATGAAACAATATGGATCCAGATTCTTAAATGTTTCAAATGAACATTATTACTTATGGTTTGCTGATTCAACAAAATCGTTTCCTTCAATTTGTACCAGAAGTCCATTTTCGAATTGGCCAACAGAGACCAGGAACATGTGACTTTTGACCATAAAGATGAATACAAAGATGAATACAAAGATGAATACAAAGATGAATACAAAGGGATCAAGGCCGCTTGTCCTGTCTTCTGTGGGTGGTGGAGGGAGAAGAAGAAGAAAAGAAGAGAACAAGGCTGAGGCTAGTGAGACCGAAAATGGGAGATGTCAATAAATTGGCTCCTGGCGAGGCCGAAAATGGGAGATGTCAATAAATTGGCTCCTGGCGAGGCCGGAAATGGGAGATGTCATCAAATACAAGCCAGTTTTCAAGTGTATAATCAGTTCATTTATATCACCGATTCTCTCTTGTATAACTCACAGTCACAGTTTATGCCATACAACGATCCAAGGATCCAAGCACCATCGTCATTGGAAAAGCTCCAAGGTCATATCTGTAAACCCAAGTCTATTGCCAATGTCATTAAGGCTAGGCATTAGAGAATGAATGAATAGAAAGAGAATTAAACTATGAACACTAGTAACATCTTAAGGGTCGGAAAATCAAAACCACTGCAAATCTCAAGGTCTTGTGTTGTTCCCATTTTTTGAATGTAGAGGTCTTCTACACGGTCATAAAGATAGACGAGAAAGGCCTTCCATACCGTTATTGGGATAGACGAGAAAGGCCTTCTAAACCGTTATTGGGATAGACCAGAAAGTCTTCTACACCGTCAAAACGATAGACGAGAGAGACTGTGTTTTAGAGATATGGCATTAAACGGTAGAATCCAATGTAGAACCAATCTATAAAGAATCTAGGCCACAAACTATATGTGTATATTCTAGTATGTATAATTATTGTCTATTTCTATTTTATATCTCCACTATGTAATGGATATTTTGTTAAGTAGTCACTCTCATGTTAAAGGTATACCAGAGTGAAAGACTCGTATGACATATTAAAGGGTTATTGGATGTAATTTATTGGGTATAGGTATACAATTGACTCTATAGGTATAGTCATATTATAGGTATAGTCATATTATAGGTATAGTCATATAATAGGTATAGTCATACTATAATTGTTTCTATGGGTATAGTCATGATATAGGTATATAAGTAATTCTACAGGTACAGTCATACTATAATTAATTCTATAGGTATAGTCATATAATAGGTATATAAGTAATTCTATAGGTAGTCATAATATAGATATACAATTGAATCTATGGGTATAGTCATATTATAGGTATACAATTGTTTCTATAGCTATAGTCCTAATGTAGGTATAGTCATATATTAGGTATATGTTGTTTCTATAGGTACAGTCATATAATATAAAGATATACAATTGTTTCTATATGTTAGAGCAGTAATATAATATACAATTGATTCTATATGTTAGAGCAGTCATATTATAGGTATATAAGTAATTCTACAGGTACAGTCATGATATACAATTGTTTCTATAGGTATAGTCATACTATAATTGATTCTATAGGTATAGTCATATAATAGGTATATGTTAGACCAGTCACAATATAGGTATAGTCATGATATAGGTATAGTCATAATGTAGGTATAGTCATATTAAATTGTTTCTATGGGTACAGTCATACTATAATTAATTCTATAGGTATAGTCATAATATAGGTATACAATTGTTTCTACGGGTGCAGTCATGATATAGGTATATATTGACTCTATAGGTATAGTCATATAATAGGTATAGTCATACTATAAGTAATTCTATAGGTATAGTCATACTATACAATTGTTTCTATAGGTAGTCTTACTATAAAGATATACAATTGATTCTATAGCTATAGTCATAATATAGATATACAATTGTTTCTATGGGTATAGTCCTAATGTAGGTATAGTCATACTATAATTGTTTCTACAGGTATAGTCATATAATAGGTATAGTCCAAATATAGGTATATGTTAGAGCAGTCATACTATACAATTGTTTCTATATGTTAGAGCAGTTATATAATAGGTATAAGTTGTTTCTATAGGTATAGTCATACTACAATTGTTTCTATAGGTAGTCATACTATAAAGATATACAATTGATTCTATAGGTGCAGTCATACTATAATTGATTCTATGGGTATAGCCATATAATAGGTTTATAATTAATTCTACAGGTATAGTCATATAATAGGAGCAGTCATGAAATACAATTAATTCTCTATGATAGAGCAGTCACAATATAGGTATAGTCATATAATAGGTATATGTTAGAGCAGTCATATTATAGGTATACAATTGACTCTATAGGTATAGTCCTAATGTAATTGAATCTATAGGTATAGTCATACTACAATTGTTTCTAAAGGTATAGTCATTCAATAGGTATAGTCATATAAAGATATACAATTGATTCTATATATTAGAGCAGTCATATATTAGGTATACAATTAATTCTATAGGTACAGTCATGATATTCAATTGATTCTATTTGTTAGAGCAGTCACAATATAGGTAGTCATATAATAGGTATACAATTGATTCTATAGGTATAACCATATATTGACTACTACTACAAGTAGTGACTACCACTTTTACTAGTGACTACTACTATTGAATACTACAAGTAGTGAGTGCTACAACTGTTGACTACCACAACTAGTGACTACTATCGTTATTATTATTGAGTAATATAAGGATATATAAGTAATTCTATAGGTACAGTCATAATGTAGGTATAGTCATATTAAATTGATTCTATAGGTATAGTCATATTAAATTGTTTCTATAGGTATAGTCCTAATGTCGGTATACAATTGACTCTATATGTACAGTCATATAATAGGTATATGTTAGACCAGTCACAATATAGGTATAGTCATATAATACGTATAGTCATATAATAGGTATAGTCATGATATACAATTGTTTCTATAGGTATAGTCATAATATAGATATACAATTGAATCTATGGGTAGTCATATTATAGGTATACAATTAATTCTATAGGTATAGTCCTAATGTAGGTATATAATTGTTTCTATGGGTAGTCATACTATAAAGATATACAATTGTTTCTATAGGCATAGTCATAATATAGATATACAATTGAATCTATGGGTAGTCATATTATAGGTATACAATTAATTCTATAGGTATAGTCCTAATGTAGGTATATAATTGTTTCTATGGGTAGTCATACTATAAAGATATACAATTGTTTCTATAGGTATAGTCATATTATAGGTATATAATTGTTTCTATGGGTATAGTCATACTATAATTGTTTCTATATGTTAGAGCAGTCATATAATATACAATTGATTCTATATGTTAGAGCAGTCATATTATAGGTATATAAGTAATTCTACAGGTACAGTCATGATATACAATTAATTCTATAGGTACAGTCATGATATACAATTGTTTCTATTTGTTAGAGCAGTCATAATATAGGCATACAATTGTTTCTATAGGTAGTCATAATATAGATATACAATTGAATCTATAGGTATAGTCATATAATAGGTATAGTCATATAATAGGTATAGTCATATACTAGGTATAGTCATACTATAATTGTTTCTATGGGTATAGTCATGATATAGGTATACCATCGATTCTATACGTATAGTTATACTATAAAGATATATAAGTAATTCTATAGGTATAGTCATATAATAGGTATATGTTGTTTCTATAGGTATAGTCATATAATAGATATACAATTGAAACTATATGTTAGAGCAGTCATATTATAGGTATACAATTGACTCTATAGGTATAGTCATACTACAATTGTTTCTAAAGGTATAGTCATACTACAATTGTTTCTAAAGGTATAGACATACTATAAGTAATTCTATAGGTATAGTCCTAATATAGGTACAGTCATAATATAGGTATAGTCATACTATAAGTATAGTCATACTATAATTAATTCTATAGGTATAGTCATATAATACGTATAGTCATATAATAGGTATAGTCATGATATACAATTAATTCTATATGTTAGAGCAGTCATATTATAGGTATATAATTGATTCTATAGGTACAGTCATATAATATAATAGATATACAATTGATTCTATGGGTGCAGTCATATTATAATTGTTTCTAAAGGTACAGTCATGATATACAATTGATTCTATTTGTTAGAGCAGTCACAATATAGGTAGTCATATAATAGGTATATAATTGTTTCTACAGGTACAGTCATATTATAATTGTTTCTATAGGTATAATCATATATTGACTACTACTACAAGTAGTGACTACTACTATTGACTACTAGTGAGTACTACCACTTATACTAGTGACTACTACTACTACTACTATTGAATACTACTACTATTGAATACTACAAGTGGTGAGTGCTACAACTGTTGACTACCACAACTAGTGACTACTATCGTTATTATTATTGAGTAATATAAGGATATATAAGTAATTCTATAGGTACAGTCATAATGTAGGTATAGTCATATTAAATTGTTTCTATAGGTATAGTCATATTAAATTGTTTCTATGGGTATAGTCCTAATGTAGGTACAGTCATAATATAGGTATACAATTGTTTCTAAAGGTATAGTCACAATATAGGTATATAAGTAATTCTATATGTTAGGGCAGTCATATTCTAGGCATATAAGTATTCTATGTTAGAGCAGAAGAAACAAATCATGGTCTTTACATGCAGAGGGTGAAGCTTCTGGGCGACGTGGCCCTAAAGGATACGTCACGATTACAGAAGAAAACGCTAATCGAACAAGGTCTTCTAGAGAGGGAATCAGCTCAGTTAAGAAGAGGAAATACCGATTTCCTAGTATTAGTTTAGATATTGATCTAAATACAAATAACTAAACTGCCAACTAAATTGTCATGCTGACTAGAGAACAAGAGAACGATTATGTATGAGTTCCAGCTTATGAATTAGCTAGGGTACGAAGTTCAACAATCAATTCTCTATGATAGAGCGTCATATTATAGGTATACAATTAATTCTATAGGTATAGTCATATAAGGATATATAAGTAATTCTATAGGTATAGTCATATTAAATTGATTCTATTTGTTAGAGCAGTCACAATATAGGTATACAATTGACTCTATATGTATACTCATATACTAGGTATAGTCATACTATAAGTATAGTCATAATATAGATATACAATCAATTCTCTATGATAGAGCGTCATATTATAGGTATACAATTGACTCTATAGGTATAGTCATATTAAATTGACTCTATAGTTAATGTTTGGCTTGGACTTTATCGTTCCATACACTGGCACCCAGGTGTAGTGGTCATTTACCAATCTTTGTAATTCAAGAGATATCATTGTCATAGTCTTTGTATATGGTCCAAAACTAAGACCAAGAAGCTTTACGTTTCACTAGGCTTATTCGCTACCCCAGAACATAAGCAGAGCACTCTTTTATGTTTCCTTTCTGCGCAGAACATGGTTCCTCAAATCCATACATATATTCAAGAGTAACCTTTCATCTTGATAGTGGATACTAAAGCCTCAGACTAAAGCCTTAGACTGAAACCTCGTGATTCCATGGAACACTCTTCTTGTTTCATCTGAAACTACTTCTTGTTTCATCTGAAACTACTTATTGACCTATACGAGATATCTAACTTCTCGCCTGTTCAACAGTCACTAGTCTGTAGTAGTCTGTAATCTGTAATCTGTAGTCAGTAGTCAATTCTAGTTAGTACTAGTAGCCAGTAATAGTAGTAGATTCATGGGTACTTAGTCTGTAGTCAATAGTCTGTACTAGTACTAGTAGGCAGTACTAGTAGACTGTAATCAGTACTAGTAGTCATAAGTCAGTAGCCAGTACCAGTCAGTCATCAATAGTAGTAGTAATCAATACTAGTAGATTCAAGGATTAGTAATGGGCCACAGCATGCGAACCTTTAGGACATAGCCATATTAGCAGTCGGTGCTTATATCTACATATAATAGTAGTCTGTAGTAGTAGTCTGTAGTCTGTAGTCTGTAGTCTGTAATAGTAGTCTGTAATAGTAGTCTGTAATAGTACTAGTAGTAGTAGTCAGTACTTAGTATTAGTTGTCAATAGGCAATAGTCTGTAGTCAATAATAGTAGTCTGTACTAGTAGTCTGTACTAGTACTAGTAGTAATCAATAATAGTCAATAGACAATTATAGTAGCTATAGTAGTAGTCAGTAGATGTAGTAGTCAGTAATAGTCAGTACTTAGTANCTAGTACTAGTAGTAATCAATAATAGTCAATAGACAATTATAGTAGCTATAGTAGTAGTCAGTAGATGTAGTAGTCAGTAATAGTCAGTACTTAGTAGTACTAGTCATTAATCAATACTAGTACTAGTGGTCAGTAATCAATAGTACTAGTCAGTATAAGAAGTCAGAGTCAGTACTAGTCAATAGTAGTCAGTAGTAGATTTAAGGAGTACTAGTAGTCAGTAATACTAGTAGTAGTAGTAGTAGTGGTAGTAATAGTCAGTACTAGTAATAGTAGTAGTAGTAGTAGTAATCAGTACTTAGTAGTAGTAGTAGTAGTAATAAAAATAGTAGTAGTAGTACTAGTAGTAGTAGTAATCACTACTTAGTAGTACTAGTAATAGTACTAGTAATAGTAGTAATAGTAGTAGTAGTAGTAGTAGTAGTAGTAGTAGTAGTATAGGGTATACGGATATATACCAGTTTTGATTGGAAAAGCAAAGGACGCTAAGAAGGCCAGGGACTTGGTGTTGAGCAAGCAAAAGATTTATATTCAAGCCATCAACTTCCCCCTATTCCAATTGGAGAAGAACGCTTGAGAATCACGCCTACGCCCGGCCACGGGCCTGAGATTTCAAAGGACTTGATCCAGGCTGTCAACAGTGAGATTACTGAGATTACTGAGTTGGACTTGCTTAGAACTAATGACTGGGTCAAGAAAGGTGGTTTGTGAGGAGTTGGAAACGACAATGCCGTGTCACTAGAGCACATTTGGACCAATTCGCAATTGGCCTGTCTTGACCAACACCCACTTGAATCCAAGCGTGATTGTCCCAATCTTTAGCCCAATGCTGGGGTTCAGGAATCTCTATTTAATGGCAGTAGTAGTCTGTAATCAGTAGTCTGTAGTCTGTAGTCTGTAGTCTGTACTAGTAGTCAGGAATCAATAGTCAGTACTAGTCAGTACTAGTAGTAGTCAGTAATCAATAGTTCTAGTCATTTATCAGTAGTAGTCAGTCATCAATAGTAGTCAGTAATCAATAATAATCAATAATAGTCAGTCATCAATACTAGTACTAGTGGTCAGTAATCAATAGTCAATAATCAAAAGTCAGTACTTAGTAGTAGTAGTAGTAGTCAGTAATCAGTAATAGTACTAGTGGTAGTAATAGTGGTAGTAGTAGTAGTCTATAATAGTAGTGTGTAGTAATCCAAATCACTAGCTACTCAATTCTAGGGCCTGTAGGATTATGCCTAACATAGTCAGTAGTAATCAGTACTAGTAGTCAGTAGTCAATAATAGTAGTAGTAGTAGATTTAAGGAGTAGTAGTCAGTAATCAATAGTTGTCTTTACTAGTCAGTAATCAGTAGTAGTAGGCAGTACTAGTAGTCAATAATAGTCAATAGACAATAATAGTCAATAGAAAATAATAGAACTAGTCTGTAGTATTAGTCAGTAGTCAGTATAGGAAGTCAGTATAGGAAGTCAGTACTAGTAGTAGTAATCTGTAGTAGTCAGTACTAGTAGTCAGTAATAGTGGTAGATTCAAGGAGTACTAGTAGTCAGTAATCTGTAATCTGTAATCTGTAATCTGTAATCTGTAGTAGTAGTCATAAGTCTGTAGTAGTCTGTAGTCTGTACTAGTAGTCAATAGTCATAAGTCTGTAATCTGTAAACTGTAGTCTATAATAGTAGTAGTCAATAGGCAATAGTACTAGTCAGTAGTCAGTATAAGAAGTCTGTAATCAGTACTAGTAGTAGTCAGTAATCAATAGTCATAAGTCTGAAGTAGTAGTAGTAGTAGTCTGTAGTCTATAGTCATACGTCTGTAGTAGTAGTAGTAATCAGTACTAGTAGTCTGTAGTCAGTAACCAGTAATAGTAGTCTGTAGTAGTAGTAGTAGTAGTAGTAGTCTGTAATCAGTACTAGTAGTAGTCAATAGGCAATAGTACTAGTCTGTAACCAGTAATCAGTAATAGTAGTCTGTAGTCTGTTATAGTAGTACTAGTCTGTAGTGTGTAGGCAGTAGTTTGTAGGCAGTAGTTTGTAGTCTGTAGTAGTCAGTAATCAATACTAGTAGTAGTAATCAGTATAAGAAGTCAATAGACAATTATAGTAGTACTAGTACTAGTCAATAATCAGTACTAGTAGTAGTCATAAGTCTGTAGTCAGTACTAGTAGTAGTAGTCAATAATAGTAGTAGTTGGTACTAGTTCTAGTCCGTAGTAGTAGTAAGAGCAGTAGTCTGTAGTCTGTAATAGTAGTAGTACTAGTAGTAGTCTGTAATCAGTACTAGTAGTCTGTATAAAAAGTCAGTAGTCAATAGTTCTAGTCCGTAGTAAGTACTAGTTAGTACTAGTAGTAGTCAAATCTATTTATGGCATAAACAGAATTAGACTCAATGGTAGAGCAAACCACTCAGAATGAAAGTATGTCAGTTCAATTCCGAGTAATTTAAATCAAACGAATAAAATCAAGACAATGTGATGTTGGCTCAGATCCAATGCTATGTACAGACACAACACATGCATGTTAAAATCAAGCGTTAAGGTAGTAATACAAGATAATAGTCTTTTCCAGGTGTAGTAATGGATAAAATGTAGTAATGGATAAATTGTAGTATTAGATAAGATGTAGGTATGGATACGATGTAGGTATGGATACGATGTAGTAATGGATGCGATGTAGTAATGGATAAAATGTAGGCATGGATAAAATGTAGTATTAGATAAAATGTAGTAATGGATAAAGTCTAGGTATGGATAAAGTCTAGGCATGGATAAACGTCACAACGGCACATTGATATATATAATCAACACTTCTAGAGCAGAAGTGGGGACTCTTTAATAAAAGATGAACTATATATTTCCAAATAATAGTAACAATGATACTAATTATGAAAGAGCCCGAATTAAAATATGTGTCAGAAGCTGCAGTTAGATATAGAGCCCAAGCCTTGGTCAGAATGGCTTAAAGGCTCTGGAGCGTATTTTCAAATATAGAATAATACAAGAATACAAGAATACAAGATTACAAGAATACAAGATTACAAGAATAGAATAATACAAGAAAGAGTTTACTTACATTTATTGACGTTGTGACATGAAGGCTACAGTAGCAACATGGATTCCATCTCCATTTAGTCATGGCAGTACACTATGAATATACTATTAGAATATTTAGAATCAATCGTATTCTGCCTGACTAGTATACTCGCAAGGCTGAAATACAGACTTTTAATGGTACTAGTCCCAAGCACTGGAACAAGACTTTTAATGGGAAGATCCTCCAAGAACCTTACCATCTCTTGAATTATTACCACGCATTCTATCGTTGTCGTCAGTTCATGCCGTGAGGTTTAATATTAGGTTATTGAATGAATGGACCCTTTTCGTTTAGATAAGTATCGTTGAAAATTAGAGGAACTAGAGCTTGAAGACCCTCATAAAGACCCTCATAAAGACCCTCATAAAGACCCTCATGAAGACCCTCATAAAGACCCTAATGATATGGGCTATCGACGTGTTACAATGTTAATAACACTTGTATGAATCCATAGAATTAAGTTCTATCGTTTTTGGGTTTTATTAAGTATTCAGAAAAGACTTGGTTTCATTTATGCATTGTATTCTGAAATTCCGTTCCATATAGGACGAATTGCTAGTAGTCAGTAGTACTTTCATGTCTACCATTCTCATATCAATATATTAATTTATAAATCAATATCCAGAAGTATCCCAAAGTTAACCAATCAATAGACAATCAATAGACAATCAATAGACAATCAATAGACAATCAATAGACAATCGATTCAATGACCTTTATATCTGCCAATTTACTCCACTGCCTTCTTTTCCAGACGGAGAGAATTGGAAGCAGAAGGAGAATCATCATAGAGTTCAATCTTATCGTTCCCTCGGTTTAAGGTTGGACTTCCCTGTCCATCATCCGAAATTCTTCTTCCTGGAGTTTGTCCATTGGGTGTAGAGAATTGCACAAAGTTCCAGAAGGCTGGTGATGATTGGTTGGTATTCAAACTCTTACCATTGGCCAGAAGTGCCTTAGATCCCCTCTCTGGAGTGAATGCTTCCAACGGCACGATTTTCTTGGGAGATGTGAACCCAAGCCCGAGTTCCGAGGTGTTGGACGTAGTGGGCGCCGTAGAATTATGAACCATAGACTCGCTGGTATTCTGCCCATTGGACGTATTGGAGAATGAGTGCCGATTGCCTGAACTTTCTCCTGACTCGTAACTGGGGACCTTGTACATGCTGTACGTTCTTCCTTGGGGTTGACCAAAGACATTATTGGATGCTGAGGCTTTCTGCTGCTTGGCTGCACTGTCTAGGGACGGAATGTGCCTTAATGGGGATGCAAGTTCGATGGGTTCTTTGGCTGGCATCAACGTGGATGGCGCCATTGTTTTCTGGTTCTGTGAAAGGCTCTGAGTGATGTTTTGGTTGGGGTACATCATCCCCATTCTCTGGCCTTGTCCTTGTCCCTGGCCTTGTACTTGTCCTTGTCCCTGTACTTGTCCTTGTCCCTGTACTTGTCCTTGTACTTGTCCATTTATCTGTCCATTCATCTGTCCATTCATCTGTCCATTCATCTGTCCATTTATCTGTCCATTCATCTGATGGCTCTGGGCCTGGTTCCCCATTCCTTGAATCTGTCCCTGAATCGACTGGCCCATTTGAATAGATTGATTTGCCTGCATCTGGTTTCCTATCTGTCCTCCCTGCATCTGTCCCTGCATTTGTCCTCCCTGCATCTGTCCTTGCATTTGTCCTCCCTGCATCTGGTTCCCCATCGCATAGCCATAGTAAGTCTGCTGGTACATCTGCTGTGGCATATAAGCATTCATGGGCACAGCGTACTGCATGAGCTGCGGGTTCTCCATGGACCCGTTCCGGGAATGCAGTTCGGCCTTCATGGGATTCTTTCCCGGATCCGGAAGGGCCTGGTGCGTAGCCAAGTGGATCTGTAAAGTTCTTGAAACAGAAGATCCCCGTCGAGACTTGGAAAGTGTACCTGTTTGTACCTTCTTCAAGAATTCTGTCCTGTACGATTCAGAGATCTGCCACTTCATTCCTTTGCCTGGCTCGTTGGGTTTTCGAGGCACCTTTTCAAAGGCCTTATTCAACGATAAATTGTGACGAATAGAATTCTGCCACCCAGCCTTAGAGTACTTATAATAGGCATAATGACTGGAGATCCACTCGTAGATTTCCGAAAGCGACATAACTCCTTCAGGGTCCGATAAAATGGCTTGTGTGATCATGGTGGCATAGGAGTAGGGAGGTTTGATCCCTTTTGCTTTTTCGCTAGATAAATCCTGGTCAAGGTTATTCTGGAGCAGTACAGCAGCTCGGGAAGGTGACTGGGATAAGGTATTTTTGTCAAACATGGGGCCTAAAGTGCTGTGGGGTGCCTGCAGGACAAACCCATTGGAGAACCGGGAATAGTTGGTGGTAGTAGAACCATTAGCACCATTGATTGACCCATTGGCACCATTAGTAGTACCATTATTCGCATTGTTGTTGTTGTTGTTGTTGTTGTGAACACTATTGGAGCTGGAGTTCATATGGTTTGGAGCGCCAATCTTGGCCATTTTCCCCTTGTAGCGAGCTAAGCACGACAGAAGCATTTTCTGGGAAATAGATGGTGGCGTGTCCGGTAAAATAAACATCATCTGAGTTCCTCCCACATCCAAAATGGCCCCAGAATGTAAAGGAGTGGCGGAATTATGGCCCACAGGCATCTTGACTCCATCAATACGAGCACCATTCCGGCCCAATACCTTCAACTCCCAGCACCGTAAATCAATATTATAAGTAATGGCCGCATGTTGTCTAGAAACCACTTTTGCAGGGCCCAAGTCAATCTGTACCACTTGTCCCTGCAGCAGAGGCTGACTAGGCACATTCTCAGTATTTCTGCCTATAGATATTGCAAGCAGTTTAACATAATACGTCCAGTCACGACCGGCGATCTTGGCGTATGCCTGAACCTCAGATGCCACGTTCTTATCGTTAGCATAGGACATGGCCACGTTTGTTTTTTCCTCGGGTACCTGAAGCGTGGAAACAACTGCATTGACTAGATCGGCTGGGTCTTCAAACAGAGGAAGTTCCTCTGCTGTTCGTTTCTCTGACATTAAATAGGATAGATATTGGATGAAATCAATAGATATTGGATGAAATCAATAGATATTGGATGATATTGGATGAAATCAATAGATTAAAATGGCTGTAATCTGATTGGCTGTAATCTGATTGGCTGTAATCTGATTGGCTGTAATTAGATTGACTGTAATCTGATTGGCTGTAATCTGATTGGCGGTAATCTGATTGACTGTATTCAGATTGACTGTATTCAGATTGACTGTATTCAGATTGGCCGTATTCAGATTGATTCCCTTTTGATTTGATCCAAACTATAGAATATCCTCCGTTTCAAATCTAATGGTTGTAAATCCACTTTGTTCCCTCCTAGAAGTAAGTATCTGGATTGTGGCGTTCAGGGCGGTTAGTAGGTAGATCTGGGCTATTGTTATGGTAATAGAGAGGATAGGAAGCCAGGAACCGTCGGAAGGGAAGGAAAAAAGGAAGTTAATAAAGAATCCAATATATAATAGATCTGGAGGTTTATACTGTATATGGTCACAGTTGAATACAATCACAAGCCACTTGGCAGAGAGGTTGAGTGAATGATTGATGAGAAGATTTTCCTGGTGTTTTTTGGACAAAACAGTGCGCCTGCATATAAACGCACCAATCGAGGGTCACATGACTTTTTATCCCCATACGAATTTAAGCTGATCTTTTTAAAATTTGGCCTTTTGGATGTTAGATTTGGCTCTTATTAATGAAAATTGTGCGCTTAATGAGACTTTTTTGATGTATGGCTTTTTTTGGGGGGGTTTTTATACCCTGTCTCACGTGACTTTTCGCTTTCGCAGTTATCGCTAGAATGAGTCGTGCATATACTCCGTATATATGCATATGATGTGATGGGTACTAATATCTTAATTGTTGCTTAATTCCGAATCTTTGTTTAGAGAACAGATTATGTAGAGTGTAGTGGTTTATGCTTTTATATGTAGGTCTTTATATGTGGGTCTTATATGCAGGTCGTCATACGCAGGATATTTGCTTCTATGCAGGGTTTGCCTTTATATGCAGGATACTTGTTATTGAGATTTTTATTTACCAAACATTGCATTGCTGCGTGTTTCTCACGTGACCTTTATATGCAGGCACCCTCTTTTAAATAGACAATTCCCACTCAAATTGGCCCGAAAAAAGGGGGAAAAAAGGCTACATGGGTTTTTTTTCTGTAGTTTTTTCCTAATTAGGAAATAGTCTTTTTTTGATTCTCCGTATTGTTGTTTACTTCGTTTAATTGTTCGATTGCGCGTCTTCTCTAGTCACGTGACCTGGAAAGAATCTGGACCAAGTCTTTTTAAATTAACCGTATCAATGGCTTCTGGTAAGACAGACATTAGACATTGGACAAATGGACAATTGGACAAATGGACAAATGGACAGACATTAGACAGACGGACAGACATTAGACATTAAACAGACAGATAGGCAGGCATTAGACATTAGACATTAGACATTAGACATTAGACATTAGACATTAGACATTAGACAATTAGAAAAATAGACAATTAGACAGACGGACATTAGACAGACGGACATTAGACAGACAGACAGATTTTAGACAATTAGACAATTAGACAAACAGACAGATAGACGGACAGATATTAGACATTAGACATTAGACAATTAGACAGACAGACAGACAGGCATTACATATTAGACAGACATTAGACAGACATTAGACAATTAGACACGATCTAGTACTACTGCTCCAACACGCTAAACTGACACTTTTGTCTATTGGAATTTCCACCAATAACAGACATCATCACCAATTCTTACCTCCACATAAAAGTCACCCTCTCAGATCTCTAATATCAGACACTCCTTCTTCAGACACCAATAGTGAAAACAGCACTGATTGAGACTATGAAAGTATACTTAGAAATATAGTGGTGTAGTATAATCTGCGTTGTATGCAGTATGTGATCTTATATGCAGTCCACAATCGTTAATATGCAGTATATTGTTCTGTATGCAGTGCGAAATCTGTAGTATGCAGTGCGTTCAACTAATATGCAGTACCTTTCGTTTCTTCAATTATACTCTTCATGGTACCCAGTCTCGGTGCAGGTCCTTTCTTACAATCTTCACCATGTCCATTTGTCTAATTTATCCATCTGTCTAATTTGTCCATTTGTCTAATCTGTCCATCTGTCCATCTGTCCATCTGTCTATCTGTCTAATTTGTCCATTTGTCTAATCTGTCCATCTGTCTAATCTGTCCATTTGTCTAATCTGTCTAATCTATCATTCTATCATTCTATCATTCTGTCCATGGCTTTTTTGTACGTGACTGCCTAGTGATCTTAAAGAAGTGGGTGAAAGTTTAGTGTGCTTTTGAATAATGATTGATGGCTGACCTGTATATAAGCGCCGGAGATATCCGTAAACGGAATATCATTCTCGGAGATATCCGTAAACGGATTATTACTTTCGGAGATATCCATAAACGGAAAGGAAATCATCAACCCCAACTGACAAGAATGCGCCTTCATGCACCTGGCACTGCTGTTTAGTGTAAGGCGCGCACTTGTGCATAATCCCAGCTTATATGCACACCTTTTTTCAATCTGCAGGAACAAACTTTCGCTTATTTAAATTTACCGATTTGCAATGAATTTTTTCATATTTTTTTATAAAAAAAGCCCATTTGTTTATATTTTCTTTTTTGTTTGTATTTTTATACGTTTTTTTAGCCTTGAAATGAGATTTTCTATAAAAATGCGCATTCAATTTCGCACTTCTTAAAAAATCATAAAACGGGTCAAAAAGTACTGAAAATCCTGGAAAATCGTACATGAAAAATCCCAAAAAAGGATAATAGTAAAGATTACCTTGGGTGCTTATATGCAGGACCAGCCTATTAATAATTAAATTCGTGTTTTAGCTATTTTGGTGCACTGAGTTATTCCATGGGAAATTAACCTACACCTCATTTCGCATTCTTTGCACGTGATCCTGTGCGCGTGACTTTGCACGTGACTTTTTTCGCGTGACGTTTTGCACGTGATCTTATGCACGTGATGTTTACACGTGACTTTCACACGTGACTTCAAATTAACAACTCTAATTTCGTCAATAATTAAACTAATATTCATTAAATTTCTTTAATACCCTAATCATTTAATTGATATTTTTACTTTAATAGCAATTTAACTGCTTCAAGAGCCGAATGTAACTCTTAAACTGAAACATTGGATAATGTCGATTGTATGCAGGTATATCGCTTGTATACAGGAATATCACTTATATACAGGACGAGCCCCATTTAGTAAAGTGTTGGTGGAAATAAAAGAAAAGGGTTTTATTTCCTATAGTCACTAATATCTTTCTAATATAAGGTAGTGGTTTAGAGAAGGCTAGTAATTTGTGAGGTCGTGCGCCAACCATAATATCTTACTTGATAAATGGTTAGGTCTATGTGCAGTCCACCCAATTTTAAACTATCTACTATATTCTCTATTAAGAACTAATATAGATTAATATACTTTGAAGTCAGATAATAGGTCACGTGAGTCTATGGCTTCAAAAAGATGGTTGGACTGCATATAAACTTTTTTTCTTTCCTATACCTCGGAATTGGTGTGGTGTACGGGTCTACTGGGCCGGAATTGAAAGGCTCCATGACCATAAAATGACCCCCGCTCAATATTTTCCACTCAGAAATTAGTATTTTGATGTCCGGAATTCCAGCATTTCAGAAAATCTACTTTTAATAATATATATCCAAAAAAAGGCCATTTGCGTTGGTCCTTTTTGACCTGAGGTAGCCTGGTGCACGGGTTTTCTTCTCCAGTTCAATTCCGAGGGTGCTTCACTTCACTACTCTACTATTCCATCTAAAAGTATAGTATACATCAATCTCTAGTAATACTCATCTCTAGTAATTCCCCCAAGTATAGTCATCATATATTAGAGGATCACACATTCACCACAGACAGCTCATAGTTAATGGGAATGATAAAACTAGTAATTTGAGTATCAAACCCCCGCACATCCGTCTGCTCATTCAGAAGAATATCAATCTCCAAGTCCTCCTCTTCCATTCGTTTCTTAATAACCTCAGTTTCATCCAAAATGTCAAACTCATTTTCTCGCTCTTGGTATTCCTCATTCTCCTCAATCTCCACGAAATCGGGAGCTAAAGCACTCCATTTAGATGGGAACTGGATCAGCCAAAGGTATATTGTACCTGTATCAAGCCCTGTGGAGCCAATCATGCATTTGTTGTAGTTCCACTTGACATCAATCAACTCTTCCTGGCTCCCCTCCAAGATCTTGATTAGTGAACCCATTCCTGTTTCCCATAAATATAAATCCTGCAGACTTTGACCAAAGGTGGAGGCTACCAAGAAGTCTGAATTGGCATTAAAAGTCACGCCATTCCATTGAAGTCGGTTAACCACATCCTGATACCGGTGTTCCACATCAAAGTCCCATTGTTGTGGGTTTTTATTATTGATAAAATCAGGCAAATGAATTTGTCGAATAATTCTGTCCAGACAATTGACAGCAAGCTTCCGACCATTCGGCGAAATCACCAAACTTTTGATATTGCAGTTGGCCACTTTGATCAGGTGAACTGTTTCGATGGTTTGTGCATCAATCACGTTAAGCCAGCCTTTACTGGTACCACAAAGAAGGTAATCTCCAGATGTTGAAAAGATCGTCACGAGAGTCTGGTGCTTGGACTTTGTATCTTCACTTTCATCTTCTTCCTGCACCTTGGGTTCCGTCAGTAGTGTTATTCTATGGACTCCATCCAGCCTTTGAATTTCTTTAAATCCGGTATTTTCCATTTGAAGTTCTTTCTTGATTTCCCTTTTAAGCTCCTTTATCTCCCCTTTAGGCTCCTTATTTTCCCCTTTAAGCTCCTTATTTTCCCCTTTGAGCTCCTTATTTTCCCCTTTGAGCTCCTCCTCAATTTCCCCTTTGAGCTCCTTTATCTCCCCTTTGAGCTCCTCCTTTCTGATTTTCACGTATACAGGAGAGTCCTCAAATAGAGAGGCAGTAAAGATAAATGGATCCCGAGGGTGTAGACACGCCAGCCAGATAGGCCCACCAAAACGGATCTTTTCAACAATAGCCGGGTTCTGCATAGACGTATTTCTAGAGCCCTTCCCCGGTTCAGTAATAAGGGGGAGATCACGTGCATTGGCATACTTAAGGTCCCAAAGAATACAACTCCAATCCTGCAGAGATGAAAGGAGGTACCGACCACAATGGGACCAAGTCAATGAAGTTATAGGCCTCACGTGACCATCTTTTCGAAGCACACAAATGATGGCGTAGCTCAAGAGATCATAGATAATCACTGTTCCATCACTAAGGCCCAGTGCAAGGTAATCGCCTTTCCGGTTGAACTGGATACATACTGAATGGCCATATTGGAGTGTATGTATGAGAGTATCTGGGTACTCTTTAGCGACGGAAAATGGGTCTTGGAGCGAGAGGTTCATCAGCTAAGCGGTTACTATGGACTCTATGTTTGGAGTGTATGGAGAGTGTACGGGTGTACGGGTTTTTTTCTGGTGTACTGCTTTTTATGTTCTGGTGTACTGCTTTTTTATAAGTGGTGTACTGCTTTTTATGTCCTGGTGTACTGCTTTTTTATAGGTGGTGTACTGCTTTTTGTCCTGGTGCACTGCTTTTTAGTCAGGTGCACGGTTTATGTGCAGTCTGGTGACCCGCACCTATATAATCCTCTCCCCATACCCCTCCATATCTACTCCATACTCCTCCATATCCTCTATAAGATATATGGTACCATTCCAAGACCATTAACAGAGCCATACACACATATAGCCAATCATCTATAATTACAGCCAATATCCCTTTTACAGCCAATCATCTATTATTACAGCCAATCATCTATTACTACAGCCAATCATCTATTACTACAGCCTCCACTATAGCTACTCCTAGCAATTTATCCGCCGTCCATCGCTATATCTACTCCATAAGTATTGATCTAGCTATTATTCCAGCCATATAAATTGATCCCTGATAGCCATTCATTCTATCTAATCTAGCTATTCCACTCCACTCCATTTCTTCATTTCTTCATTTCTTATACCTGGTTATTTCATCGAGATACTCCTCATTCTGGCTATTCCAACTACTTAGAGCCATTGTTCTCAGATCCAGCTATTCCATCCAGCTATTCCATCCAGCTATTATAACGGTATCCATCTAGCTGTTTTAACGGTATCCATCTAGCTGTTTTAACGGTATCCATCTAGCTGTTATAAGGGTATCCATCTAGCTATTATAAGGGTATCCATCTAGCTGTTATAACGGTATCCATCTAGCTGTTATAAGGGTATCCATCTAGCCATTATAACGGTATCCATCTAGCTGTTATAAGGGT